>AYEL01053988.1:0-37534 GCA_000484575.1 Olivierus martensii
CAACTATACATCCACCGGTGAAAGACTGATGACGTCACGATGAGTACCGGTTGAAGTTATTTCCGGAACGTGTTTGATGAGAAACAACATGGCTGAACTTGTAGAAAAAATATTTTCTTTTCAATATTCAGAAACGGATTCTAGTGATAGCGAAGAGGAATTGTTCATGAACTATATCATATGGAAAGAAAATCAAAGAAAACGATTAAAGAAAAAGAAAGCGAAAATAGATGATTATATGAATGTTGTAAATAATTATTCTGATATTGATTTTAAAAGTCATTTTCGACTGCAAAGAACGACTGTCTCGGTAAGTTTATCGAAATAATATAACTACTGTATATACCACTGTCATTACAAATGTTGAAAACCTAACTCACTAATTACCATATTACTAATTTAAAATTTAGTTCTAAAATAATATAAATTGCATATTATAACACAATTATATATTCCTAATATAGTAATTCAAAAATTTGTATTAAATTTTATTAAGATATCCACAATGAATATATGTGAATTATAATATTCATGCTCTTTATAAGTCATAATTATAAAATTTTACTTAATTTTCCTGAAAATCAATTGCCTACTCTCTATCTACATTATATAAAAGCAAGTTCTTATTTATTAATATATCAATAATAATTTTTTATTTATAGAATTCATGCATTATAAGTGAATAAGAAATTATTTTTGATTAAAAACTTGGTTTTGTTAATTTAGTCTCATATTTCAACCTTTGATATAAAAAAAATCTTGATTCAATGAAGATTATAGCAAAAATAGAAATTAAACTTTCTGGTTCTACAATACTTTGTATTGAATTAAGCTTCTATTTTTATTTATTATTATATTACAGGCAGAATTAATGACAATTTGACTATTATTATTTTTCCTATTCTGTTTTCTAAATAAATTTCAATAAGTTGAATAATCATTATCAATTAATGCATTTCTTAATAAATTTTAGAGTTAGCTTACTTTATTTTTAACTTCATATTTGCTATTCTTTAGTTTTTACTTGAAAAATACTTGATTATAACAAATGATGATATTAATTTATTTTCTTTATAGAAAATACTTGCTGAAATAAAGCCTGAAAATTTAAATATTAAAGGAAGACCATCAATTGATTTGGAAAAAGCTGTTTTAATGTCACTGTGGACATTGGCTAACCAAGAAAGTTTTTGTGGTGTATCAGATCGATTTGGTATTGGTAAAGGACATTCACATAGAATATTTTTTCAATTTTGTACAGAGATATCAAATTTAGTAAGTAAATATATTAAATGGCCTACTGGTGAATCTGCTCTGAGATCTAAAAGCAATTTTGAGAATGTAAACGGACCCAATGGATTTCCAGCAGTGATTGGATGTATTGACTGCACACACATAAACATCCCAGGTCCAAAAATTGATAGACAAAGTTATTATGACAGAAAGGGTTCTTATTCTGTCATACTTCAAGTCATATGCAATTCAGATATGAAGTTTATAGATGTGTTTGCTGGTTGGCCTGGGAGCAGCAATGATGCCAGAGTGTGGAAGAATAGTAATATTTATAAGATGTTAAAAGATCAAAACTCATCAGTGCCAACAAATTGTCATTTGTTGGGTGATTCAGCCTATCCACTAGATTTATTCATTATGGTTCCATATCGAGATAATGGACATTTAACTGACAAACAGAGATATTATAATAAAAAGCTAAGTAGTAAAAGGGTGATTATTGAACAGGCCATAGGATTGTTAAAAAACAGGTTTAGGCATTTAAAGCATCTTGATATGAGATGTCTTAAAATGATACCAAAAGTAATCATGACATCATGTATTTTACATAACATTTGCTTAAATGAAAGTGATTACTGTAACCTTGAATCTGAAGCAGAAGAATCAGGAGAAGAATTATATATTGATAATAATAGGAACTGCTTAGCTGGACAAAAAAGAGATCAAATAGCTGATTATCTTTATAATAATAGGCAATAAAAAGTTTATTGAATGTGATATATTTTAGATTTAATATAAAATACTGTATATCTAAGATTTTATATTTGTTATTTATTCAAACATTACTTTTTTTTGTATTTCTGTTCAGTGTTCAATATACTTTATTCGAAACTGAAAATTCAGTTAAATACAAAGTTTGATGTACAATAAAATTTATATATAATACAAAATGTTTGTTTATTTATTAGAAACTAGATTTTTTAAAGTTTCTGTGAAGTCTTTTACTGTTGATATTAACTCATTTAATTGCTCTCTTCTTTGCTCTTCTCTTTCCTTCCTCTCCTTCTGTCTTTGTAAAACATAGGTTTTGAACCAGTCGTCATCATCAGGCTTTCTTTTCTTCTTTTTACTTGTTGATTTGATAGTACTTGTTATCTCCTTAGTTTTTGAGGTAGTAGCTGTTTCTGGCACTGAATTGGTAAATGAATCATTTATTGGTGTCTCTTGCAATGAAGACATTAAGATTTCACTTGGGGGATTTACAGCTTTATTCCCACATAAATGTTTATCCATAATTTCAAAAAATTCCCAGTTAATTTTACTCTGTCCAGTTTGTTTTTGTTTATCTTTATTCCGTCGATAAGTTCCCGTAAGATTTCGCCATTTATCATAGCACATTGATCCTGATACCTTATAGCCTTTCTCTCTCATTTTTTGAGCAATTTCCTCCCATAGTTTATGCTTCTTACATATTGGTCGTTCAAATTTATCTTCCAAAGAAATTCTAATGTCAATTAAAAGGAGAGTAGAAGCAGAATTCCATGTAACTTCTAAGAAATGATAAATTATTAATATATACTACACATTTATTTCCAGATTCAACAACAAATTAAGTTAAACATTCATATAATAATAAAGTTTATAAGTCAATACAGTAAAATATATTAACTATAGGATGTTAAGATATTTTAAAGTTTAATCTTAATTTGAAAATTTCTCATATTACCTGGCACTGATTCTTCCATTTTTCTAGAATTTTCATTTTGAACATTATCTACATGATAAAAAAAAATCAAATATAAAAATGAATTAATTAGCTCATAATGTTATCTTGAATATTTATATTTAAATTCTAATGGATTAGCATATCAATTATTATCAAAATCTTTTTACCTTCATGAGATGTCTGCAAATTTTTTTGATCATCATGAATTACTATTTCAATATTTTTTTTTTCTAAAATATCCATGTAGGCGTTTCTGTAACTATTATCTAAATAAAAAAGAAAAGTTACATTAGTCTTATTATCTTGCACAAATTAAAAACAAATCTTAGAAATATTGGTAAATATTTTCTATATATTGATATATGTGTACATTATGTTTACATGTATACTAGAAAAGATAGAATATGGCACAGGAGCGAAGGAAATAGCCGTAATGTGCCAAGCGATTGTATGAGCAACGTTTATGTTAATATTTACGTGAAAATGACTGATGATAAAGATATTTAACCTACTTTTAATCTATTAATCATTTCCTAAATACGACTAACCTGTCAAAAGCTTCTTATACGTTTCTTCTTCGACATCTACTTCAACTGAAAAATTTCCACGTGACAAACGTAATCTGTTTAACTGAGCCGCCATATTAACTCACCACTCAGCACCAGCGTTTCTAGTTGGTGAGACTGATGCGACACCGGTGAGCTTTTGGAACGCTGCCGATGGATTGCATCGGTGGATTTAGGAACTAATTTCTTTCACCGGTGAAGTCACCGATGAATTTAGGAACACACGGATAGTGTATATGGAATTTATCATCAGATAGTGCATGAATTGCAGGTATAGCGTGACATTATACAGGGTAATTCAAAAAGATTTGTGCTAAAATTTACAGACATATAGAAAATAAAATTCTGAGTAAAAAGTTTAGTCACATTTTTTGATTTGATGCTTTGTTTAAAAGATATAACGCGTAAAAGTTTTGTGACGTCATTCCGTTTTGATACACGGGACTAAAAATATTGAAAAATTAAATACAGAAATGAAATTTTTTGGTTTAAATTAACAAATTGTAAAGTAATGCAACTTTAATTAATTAATAATGCTAGATGAAATGTTCAATGTTTGCAAAAATAACTCTGGCCAGCATCTGCATTGAGGAAAAGTTCTGTACAGACGTTCCGCCGCTCTATTATTCCCACTGTTGCTCCCATAAATGAAGTCGTATCTGTCAATTCTGCGTATGAATTGTGATCCCTAACACTTTCAAAAAGATTGTAGTAATTAGGAAGAGTTAGCAATTTAACGTTCGAAAATGAATGCTGCATTTATAAAACAATTATGTTTCATTTAAATAATCGGTCATCGCTAATTTAATAAACAATCTGTTCTGGATGCTCTAATTTTTTAGGATAGTTTTTAAGTAGTTAAAATTTATAGATGATTTAAAAATGCAAATGAGCATATTTTAAAAATATTTTTTGACTGAACCGGAAATGATGTCACAAAACTTTCACGCGTTGTTTTTTTTAAACAGAGACTCAAATCGAAAAATATGACTAGACTTTTTTAGAATTTTTTCCTCTACAAGCTGTAAATTTTGGCACAATCTTTTTGAATTACCCTGTATATAATATTATACTTTAGTATATTTCGAAAGATTCTGACGAATGCTTCTTTGTTCTAACTTCAGTGTTACACCAAGGTTAATTACAACCATTTATGGTTACAATTCAATGCAAATTATTTTGCTTTGCATTCTACTGTAAAACCAGGAATCTTTAGCACAACAGAATAACCGAACTACTTTAAATCAAACATGAGTAAAGCATTACATGAACAGTAGAACATTACGCAAATGTTGTATAACGACTGGATGACCGAGTGGTAACGCTGTCGGAGAGATATGAAGGAGGACCCGGATCTGGTAACTCCTGTAAAGCTTTTTCAGAGTGCTGGGGCCGGCCCGGTGATTTTCGTCCTTCATTATCCAGCCACCTCAACGGGTGTGGGTGCAGCCTGTGGTTGGAACTGGCCCTGTCCCTTAGTAATCTCCCTAATTGGAAAACCGAAAGGGGCGTAAAATTTGCAAAAAAATTGAGTAAGCCATCGAGCAGTCAATCTAATATACTCAACTGGATAGACTGCACTCGTGGTCAGTTATCAGCAGAGCCGGATTTGCATTTTTAGGGGCCCTAGGAAAGCTAGGCTTTAAGGACCCTAAAAATTCAAATCAGCTATGTCTAATTTTAAAGGCTCCTTATAACTTATAAGAAACCTTTAAAATTTTACTTTTTATCTAGCACTTTAATAAAAACCCATTTTTTCTTATTAAAAGTTTATAAAAGTTGAAAACTGATTGATAGTTTTGGGGCCCCTAGAATCGCGGGGCCCTAGGACTCAGCCTATTGGTAAATCCGGCCCTGGTTATCAGCTAAAACGAAGCCGCTGAAGGTACTAACTGAAATCGCTGGGAACATTGACGGATTCCACGTGCGCTGCGTTGTTATTGAATATATTTTGCTATTTGTAATGTTTTCTCTGTTTTTTTTTGTGTGTGCATATATTGCTTAGCGTATGGGTGTAAGAATGAGCAAATACGAGGTGATAGAAGATGGGAAATACCTTTCATTGGAGATAGAACCTTTCAAAGGTAAGGAAATATTATACCGGTAATTGACAAGATTTTACTTTCACCGCATAAAATAAGAAGTTGATGCTGATATATTCACGATTCACAACAACTGTATCGATTAGTGACTAAAGATATGTAATAATTTAAGATTGAAGCAAATTGTAAGCGTAAACATTAGAAATATTCAATAAGCATTCATGTATTTAACCATCATATGATTCGTATCCAACGAGGATATCCAATTATTTTATTGCTTTGTGGAAGGTCAAATAAAATGTTGCCTTATATTTTATTATTTGATATTAATAGTGTGATTATGCCCTTGTTTATTGTTGGATTATAATCTTTGCCAAAAAATTTTTTTTCACTCCGTGTGTGTTTATTAATTTTTCATAACATTTCTTAGCATAAAATCAACGAGGTAAACTAACTCGTTGCATAAAATATATGTTATAGTTTTTTTTTACAATTTACTTTTGATTGCCTTTAAAAGTTTAAATCTATTTTTCTCCTTCCTCGAAACATTAAACGATTATGAAAATAAGAAATTTGAAGTATTTTGAGTATTTCGTTGAAAATTATCGAAAACATGTATTTATAAAAAATCATTATAAAAAAATAGTTCAATACTCCATATTGGGTACTACATCCTTTTTATTAACTGTTAGAATATGGTCATTACACTCACTAAAATAAATGAACTACGTCTGGCCATCAAAACAAAGTCAATTTACTATAGCGTTGAATGTACGTTCGCGATAATACCCCATCGACAACATGGCGATCCCGCCAACAACGGCTTCGTTTTTCTAACATTCAGTTGTCTATATTTGATGGAAATCATTATATAAAAAAATAATACGTTGCGGAATGAATTCAAGATCTCACAGGCAGCCCACATTCGCGAAGGGATTTATTGGGCAATAAAGGATCAATTTCTTGGGCTCAAACTTCTGTTAAAATTCCAAGGTTAATGGATTAAGTCTATTTTAATTTTCTTAAAGAATTAGAACTATAGTTCAAAAATAATAATGAAAAATAGGGTGAATTTGGTTGAGTTTTTTTTTGAGCATATATTGATAGATATCGATAGTGGCGCTACTTGTCCTGTTGTTTTGATTTTTTGCAAGTGGTGTTTAATCGGGAGTTGTAGTGGTAGCATTTGAGAGAAGTTGTAGTTTATGATTTTATTTCTAGTCAAATTGGTACTACTAACACTTCTATTGATAATATATTTTATTTTAAATATATCAAAATTGAAATGACAAATGATATAAAAAAAATATTCAAACGAATCAAATTTCTCAAGATGAGAATCCACACGTTACTTCTCTAGATAGATCAAGAATGTTTACAAAATGAATTAAAAAAAAAAAACTTTTCGTGAAAAATATTCAATATACGAATCTAGACCTACTCAAAAAAATTGAAGTTGTATTACGACGAAGTGGACTACAAACAAATTAAAATGTTAAAAATAATCGTCAAAAATAAAAATTCATTCCCATTAGTAATGGACTATGAAAGTGAAGAAACGATCATGTTCAATCGAAATTATTTAGCGAAAGTAATATTGAAGAGGCCCTGAGTATGAGTATATTTTTCAATGAAATGGATGAAAATGCTACTAAATCCATTGAAACTGATTCACAGACAAATAGAAATAGCAAACTCGTTGGAAATACAAAGCAAAATCCTGTAGTTGTTCGATTAAAAAATTCTTCCTCAAAAGTTCAATTAAAAAATGTACAGAATAGTAAAATATCTGTAAATATTCAAAATAATGATCCAGAAAATGATCAGAGTAAAAATAATGGATGCAAATCATGTAATGATTCTGATAAATCTTGTGATTCCTGTATTAAAGAAGAAAAATCAACTATAATGGTTACAAAAATGGCAGATCTTCATTCAAAAAAGAAAAGAAGGGGTTAGTGTTTTCAATAGCTAATATTGCATTAATTTTGTTGTATTAAATTTAATGATTATTGATGTTATTTAGAGCATTCAATAGTAAATATCATCATATACATAAATACAGGAATCTCCTGTCATAGGTGAGATTGGTGATTCCATTCAAGATGATATACAGACTGATTTTCCCATAAATACAATATTAAAATAGCATGATTGATTTCAGACCAAAAGTTTTGAATAAGAAATTTTTATTCTGTACTTAGGAAAGATTTACAGAATGAGGAGATTTACAGAATGATTTATGAGGTTTCATATTGAAACTTCATAAATCAAATGACAATTTAAGGAGAAAGAGCATTACTTTTAATAGCCAGGGCACAGTAGCACTGAGAGAAATTCTGGGCCCCGGTACGAACCAGGTTTTGGGCCCTATATATATATAATAAATTCTTATTGTTAGGAAGCGGCCTGGGCCCTTCGATCTTCCAAGGGCCCAGAGAATTTGTCTCCTCTTCCCCGCCCTCTTGGCGCCACTGCCAGGGCATCTGAATAATCACTAATATCCAATAATAAAAATTGCAATAAAAAAATCTTTGATCATCACTTAAAGAAATCAAGTGCTAGACCTTGCAAGATAAATACCTCTTTTCTCCCAGAATCTCCTAAAAGGAAGCAAGCATTTGCTTTATTCCTTACTATATTACTGCTACTCCTTGCTCATTCAAATCAATGTCCAAAGAAATCTCATTGCCGCTTCAATGAATACAAGCCCTTCAATTTTCAAATCATCATGATCTGATTAGCAGGCTCAGGTTAAAATCAAATCCTTCAAATTTAATAAGATCATCAAATTTCAGCTCCTCATCAGAGTATAGCACTTTGAAAAGCTCCTCAAAATTACTTCCAAATTAAGTTTGTGGCCATAAAGTTAGAATTTCTTTATTGCTTAAGTACCAGAATTAAATTTTGGATTGGTGTTTGAATCCTAAATATCAGTGATGAAAGAAGAAATACTTTATTCCAGATGTAATCAGTGGCAGATTTAACAGCAGGCGCACCAGGCGTGCACCCGGGGCCCACAAAACCACAACTTTTACACAATTTTCTAATGCAATTATAATTACGTACAAGTTTTCAATCAATAGTAAAACATAATAGTATGTTTATATTCACTTATTTTCATTAACAATCAAAGCCCAAATACGACGACAAACAATTACAATATGAAAATTTTGTTTACCATGCCAATTTCAAATGCATTGGGGAATGCTCATTTTCTTGTATGAAAAGAGTAAAAAATTACCCTAGAAATTTATTGTCAGAGGAAAGATTAAATAACATGGCTATTTTATATATAGAGAGCGATTTACTTAAAAGTATTGAATGTGAAGAGGTAATTGGCAAGTTTGCAAAACTAAAAGCTAGAAAAAATTTATTTAAATATTTTCATATTTTAATTTCAAGTAAAATTCTATATTAGTATAAATTTATTTGTAGCATATATGCAAAGGAAAATCTAAGCCACATAAATCAAAATATTTATGTGGCCTTTTTATGAAAAAATTTAACATATTTTGATACAAATTATTATTTGCATTTATGATGATTATTACATTGTTAAATATAAAATAACTTGGGGGATAAAAAGATATTTTTACTTTGTTTTCAAATTTTTATAGGAGAACTGTCCTGGTGAAATCAGCATCTATGCTTCTATATATATCAAATTCCATTCTTACATTTTAGTTTCTATGGTATTTATGTGTGTCTACTTTTACTGTGCTCTGAATATCGACATTTTTATGTCTATGGATCATCAGTCTATGCTGGAATGATATAGTGTGTACTTTTTCTGTATATTCCTATATGGTAATTCTTGTGTAATACTAATCTTCACATTCAGATAATGTATTTTCACTGTTAATAATTTGTTCTTGCTTTAGCATAATGGCTAATAATTTATCTATAAACCATTGTTCCATATCGATATCACAATTATCTTTTTTATATGAAATACATATCAATATAATAACTATTGTATGTTTTCTCATTTCTGATAAGAGTATTACTGTGCAGTACTCTTTTTCTTCTGTAAATAAGTACTGTTATACACACGTGATTTAGCTTACTATTGGAACCTCATTTTTTTGACGGTAGACCTCATTTCTGATAAGAGTATTACTGTGCAGTACTGTTATACACACGTGATTTAGCTTACTATTGGAACCTCATTTTTTTGACGGTAGAAATTTCCCTGAATATATAATAAAGAGTTCAGTCATACTAAACTGCATTTATTTTGAACTATAATTTTGTTCGATTTTTTTAAGGTTTTATATCAAAATGCATATTGTAATTCTTCTTAATTGTTATAAGCACTTATCAAGGCAGGTTCTGTCTTGATAGTTGGATTTAATGACTTGTAATCATGTATCATAATTTTCTTATCTGGTAATTAACCAATTTCTTTGAGAGTTGTCTAGAAATTCAATTGCTGACTTTAGACACCCATTGCATGACTTAAATTTTTTGTAGTGTAGACAGATTTTGTTTTCATAAAATGAATTTATACTCATCACTTCTCAAAGTATTTAATCAGCCATATTTGTCAAATCTTAAAGGATTTCAATAGCTATTTAAAATGGCATGGAATTTCTTCTGACACACAACTGATAAACTATTTTTTCATTGTGAAATTGATCTTTCATTTTATAAAAGAAATTTTAGAAATATATGCAAAGGAAAATCTAAGATAAATTTGGATGTAGATTTTACTGTGATTAGAGAAGATTAAGTCTATTTTATAATCATTTTGTTACCATAATTTTATGAAAACTTATCACACTAGCAATGCTAAATATTTAATTTAGATTATTGTAATTGTCATTTATCTTAAAATTGGTTTCAGTCTAATTTAGGTTTTAAACAATCCATATTTATTTTTCAGAAGTAATTTGTTTTTACACCACAAAACTATAGAGCAAATTATTATACAATACTGAAGAAAGATTCATTATCTCTCTTTTCAGGTATTCCTCCAACCAAAAATGAACAAGAAAAATATGAATGTGACAAGTGCAGAAAAGAATTCTCTACATTGTATCTTTTTGAATGCCACAAAAGGATTCATAAAAAAGCCAGACCTTTTAGGTGCCATATATGTCAGAAGGAATTCAAAGTTAAAACATGCTTAATTAGTCATTTAACCATTCATTCGGGAGAAAGACCCCATCAATGTGAGGTATGCAAGTTTAATTTTGGATTGAAATCCGACCTGATGAAGCATGCTCGAAAGCATACTGAAGAAAAGCCTTTCAGCTGCAATATATGTGATAAAAAATTTGCTGTAAAATCTACATTAACACAACATCTGAAGATACACGATGTGGATAGACCTCGCTTCATGTGTAAAAAATGCGAAAAAAGTTATACTCGTAAAGACCACTTAAAAAGACATCAGCTCAAACACAAGATAAAGTAATTTAACTTTTAAAAATATCTCAATGAAGTTGTTCTTTATTTATGTATACCAATTCCAGTAAATAAAAATGTTCAATATTTTAAATACATGAATTGTATCGTATCAAATTCCTATTTATAGTATTTTACGCAATTCGTGATTTACCTGATATCTAAAAGAAATTAGAGCGCAAAGTCATAACTTCATCCTTCATTCTTTGAAGAAAACCACTGGATATGCCTTCTCTCATTAACAGTATGAATAAAAGAAAAGGAAAATATTTCATCTTCACTGAGGAACAAATCATAGAAAAATCATTTAAAATAAGCTTTTTAAAAAAAGTTTAATATAAATCATGATATTTGCCCTCCCTAGCCCACAGACTTCAAGATAGTGCTGTTTTCAAGCAAGATATTCTGCTGTATTGATAAAGATCAGGGGTGGATTTAGGTATGGTCTTTATGGGCTGCAGTCCAGGGCCCTGTTCAAGCAAAAGGCCCCCTTCACAGTCAAAAAAAATAAAAATAAGAACAATTTAAATTAAAAATTTAAGAAAAAATAAATTATACAAAATATTTTCGTACCTAGATAAAGTTTATATCATTTGAATAAAATATGATATATATTTATGATTATTGGATTTGAATAAAATATCAAATATCAATGTTTTAAATGTCAATAAATAGTAAATACAGCTGTCTTCTATTGTAGTCTGTAAAATCAAAATATACTTTGTCATTTGTCAATTATGCAAATAATGTGGCAATGTTGGAATGGGAGTCAAAGTCTAGTGCCTCTAAAGTGTGTTAGCATAACTCTCACCTTTAGGTTAATTGGGTAGGCTCCAAAGTTAATAGTCCATCTCTGATCAAAATTATTTGTAAGCACTACAGCATATAATAAGTTTATGAAAATGTTGTCCTATTATTCATCATTAGAAATGTTAAATCAGGAATTTAGATTTTTCAATATAGAAATTTAAATTGGAATTACTAGAAATAATTACATCATGGCCTTTGTTAGTCCTTTATATCTGGTGATCAAAAAGTAATTGTTCACTTATATTAGGAAAGATGCATAAATATAAAAGTAACATTTTCAACCTTTAACTTATCTTCTCTTTCATCACCTACAATTCAGATGACAAAGACATTGCCATTATTTTCTACTCTACATCCCATCCATTTTCATTTTCGATAAATCCTCACCAATTCTTTGTTTTAATAAATTTTCTTGTCATTTTTGCAATCTTATTAGAATTAGTTTCATTATTTCAGCAAGCAATTTTATTGTTAAATCTTTAAATTGGAAATAATGGCATATCTATAATAAAAATATATACAAATATTATAGAAAGAATGTATTAGAATTCCTCAGTAAAAATAAGCATTTTATTTGTAGATAAAAATATTGAAAGTTTATAATTTTGCATCATCATCCATTCTAGGATATCTGTCTGAAAAGTATATCTTTTTCAGATAGATATCTATTGTACAATGATGAATATAATATTCCTTTCAATGAAATAATTTTTAACACACACACGAAATTTTTTATGAAGCCAAATGTTTTAATTTTTTTTTATTAAGCATTTCCAATTTTTCAATTGCTATCAACATTTTTGCTAATATAACCAGTATTGTTTAACCTATTACTCTCATATTAGAAAAGACATGACAATTAACAATCAAGCAACACACAGTACATTTTGAAATGTACAAAACTTCTTAATTGTATGTGTCAAATTATACAAAAGAAGTATAAAATCTGTATTGCACTGTAAACATTTATAGAGAGAAAAAGTAATATAAAACTGACACAGATAAGTTGCATTCAGAAATAATTTTATTAACTGTACATTTATATAAAACAATCACAAAATCATCTAATCTTTTAATTTTGGGAAAACTTGACTCTTCTGATCATCGACTTTTCATAATTCTGTTTTCGCTTTTCTTCTCTCTGAAATACAAAAGAATAAGATTATTTATGTGGTGATTGTACTGCCATTTGCAGGTTTTATGTATTATACTATATTAGCAAGATGTGTATTATTCAACTTTAAAAATTTACTTGTATTTATGTGGTGATTGTACTGCCATTTGCAGGCTTTATGTATTATACTATATTACTATCAACTTTAAAAATTTACTTGTTAATTGTAATTGTAAATGTTACATAAAAAACTTGTGAATCAAAACTGCATAATTTTGTAAATTGGAATATATGTGAACATATAGTGAAATCAATATGTTTCGAAATAGCATATCTAATATAATTTTTCAGAATGAAGACAATATTTTTTATAAAGTTATTTATATTTAGACTGAATTCTAATATTTTTATTAAAGATATATAGGATGACCATTTGTCTCCTATCAAAAAATATCCATATTTTAATATCTAGTCCATTTTCAAAATGATTTTTATTTTTTTTTTTTGCATGCGAAATTGGCTACATTTGATATTTTTATTATTTGAAATGCAGAATTGAAACATATGTCAAATTGATATTTGTTTAATAAGATTGAGGTTCATTTGTGCAACCAGTAGGAGAGGTTAATCTAAGCACCTGACTCATTTGTGCAACCATCACTGTGAAAACAATAAAAAACAATAACAGTATTCAAATGTAAATATATAAACCACAAACCATTGAATAAGTGCTATTAAACAAAATATAATTTAATTTCTTTGAAGTAATAAGTAACTTCGGAATTTTAACTATTTCATTGTAGTGAACAAAACCCACACTTTTCAGTTTTTAATGCTGTAATTTATTAATATTTGCATTATACACCATTTTTTCAGTAAAAAATTATACATTATGCTGAAAAACATTTAACACTGTGTTGAAAAAGCTTTTATAAAGTATATCTCTCAACTGTTAATTTTTGGAATAGTATTTAATTTTATTTAATTTAAAAAACTATACAAAAATTGAAATTATAATATAAAGTCAATTCTTGTTATTCGTAGTAGTTATGTTCTCTAAATTCTTAGTGAATACTGAACCATTGCACCTATGGGAAATATAGAGTTAGGTTTCTGCAAACCTTTCTTCCTAACATTTTCATTTTTGCTTTCTATGTTTTTCTGTTTAAAGATACCTTATTTAATGTGTATTACAGTACTAATAAATAATGACTGTATATGTGGAGTGTAGTACTATATACAGTATTCTTTATTTAATTTTTTAAAACACTAACTTATAGTAAATAAAATCTTATTTTTGATGGGTAGTTGTTTGATATGACAACTGGCACATCGTCTTCCTGAACTGCATCAGCCTTGACTGCTTCAATTTTTGCTTCAGATCTTGTAAAATCTTGGTGTAAGGACAAAATGTGTGTTCAAGCATAGAGTCACCTTCTTGTGTGAGACCTGCAGATGATATGAACAAGCTTTTGGCTTACTTATGATCTGTGGAGTGAGCAAGGATAAATAATGAAACTTTTTAGGCAGAACGACACAGGGCTACATTTGGTAACAACTTCCTATATTAGAAAGAGAGAGTTTATGTTGGTAACAATATTTCCGGTGCTCGGGAGTCCGCAAATAAGCACAAAAGTGCTGTGGAAATTGATTTTGTGGTTACAAAGAATTCATGACAAAAGATGTTAAAGTTAACTTGGCTAACAAATATGGTGCAAACTGCAAAAGACCATTAATTTTAATTCATCAAAACATTAAGTTTTTAACTTTAAAAATAGTATTAGCATTAGTAATAATATTTTATTATTATTAAACTATTTTAAATAAAAGAAATAAGTAATTTAAAGTTAATAATAAAAAGTTTATTTTTTAAAATAATTAAACTGTTTAAACTATTTTAAATCAAAGAAATAAGTAATTTAAAGTTAATAATAAAAAGTTTATTTTTTAAAATAATTAAACTGCTAAAAGGAAATCATGCCATCCAGTGATTATAATATCATTTTTTTAATTTTCAATTTTTTGTGACAAAAATTTTGGATGTGGTCTAAATGCAATCTCTATGCCAAATTTGAAGTTTATACACCAAGTAGTTACAGCTGAGAATTTTCTATTATTCAATCACTCATGCTATCGAGGATATACATTATACAGAATGACTTTAATATATTTAATCATCTTTTTGAATAAAATATATTATGCATATATCTTTTTATCTAAAAACTTAAATGTTTTTACACAATGCAAATTTTAGCTAAAATTTACCTCAATTCAGAAATTATATTTAACCTACAGTTCCACCTTGACAAGTCATACCACACCTGCCAATAAAGTTTTACTCTTTAAATTCTTCAGTTTGATTGCAATATGTTATGACTTTTGGGTATTATGATTGAATATTTATTATTGATGGTGTTATAAATCAATAAAACTGGATCTGAAAGTCTGTAAATAAATAAGTATTAAAATAAAACATGTTAAAATTATAAGTCTAATGAAACTTTTTTCCTGCCTTAAACTGGCACAAGTAGGAAATGATCAGCCTATATATCAATGGTGGCCAAATTGCAGCTCTTTGGTATCTTCAATGTGGCTCCACATCATGAAAGTCAATAGTTAATTAGGAGCAAATATCTACTTAATTTTTAAAAATAATATATTTATAATTTGCTAAAGCCATAGAATTCTGCAACTAATAATAGCAAAGAGACAAACTAAGCACTATGCAGAAATAGAGATCTATTTCTGCATAGTACTTAGTTTGTCTCTTTGCTATTTATAATTTGTTTATTTATTGTAAAATGTATTATGTATCTAAATGAAATGTGTATAAAATATATAATAAATAATTTTGAAAAATCATTGTTAAGATTAATCGAAAAACTGAAGTGGCTCTCATTGACCAAAAAAGAAACTGATTGCAACTCTCAAGTATTTGAGATTCTCCTAAATGACTCTTAATGACATGAAGCGTGGCCACCCCTACTACATACAGTGAAACCCCGCTCATGCGTTCCCATATCGTACGACTTTCCCGCTTTAAACGTCTATATGACTCTTAATGACATGAAGCGTGGCCACCCCTACTACATATTTAGATATTTCAATTTAATTGATATTTTCATAAAACATAATTGAAGAAATATCATATCAATATATCATGGTATTTGGAAGTAATATGCCATGATATATATGTTGAACTTTGAGAATTTGCAAGGAAAAATTACAGAAATATAACAAAGAAATAGTTTTGTTTATATCTTATTTAAAGAAGCAGCTAGATTGAATGTAAGGAACACTGGCTTTCCATGTTGAGGAAAAAAACAGCTGTCAACAGCTGAATATAGAATATGCAACTGACAGAAATTTCAATATTTAATATCATTCATAATACAATGAGAAATAAATTAATACTTGAAAGTTAAGGAAGCTAACATTCATAGCTTATAATATAGCCTCTAAAAATCAAAACGATGATGTGTGAAATCTTTAGGAGAGGGAAAAAAAATTAGAGAAACAAGAATCGAAAAATCCATATTCTGATTAGAATTGTATTCAATCCTGAAAATTTAAAAATCTTATATATATAAAATTTATTAAATAAATGTACTGGTCCCTCTATTGTTGGAGAAAAATAAATATACAGCAATTGTTTAAATTACTAGCAATACAATTATTTGTATTACAATGCTGCTGTAATTATTTTGGGATCCATTATGCATATATTTATTTAAAAATAATCATAACTGTATTGTTTACAAACTGTTGTGACTGATAGATACAAGGTTTGATAATTTAATGGTTGAATTAAGAATTTAATACCAAAATCTGAGATTAACTGCTCGTAATTATTTATTAGTGTACTTCTAAATACCTAAATATATTTGAAAATTCTGCAAAGAAATTATAATACAAATATAGATTTGTAAATATTGAATTGTTTGTTTAGTTTGTAATATTGAATTGTTGACTAATATCGATTTATATTCATAAATCGATATTAGCAATAAAAATGTCTATTATTAATGTAATACAATAGCAATAATACATGTTACAAAATAAAAAAAGGTACATATATTTATAGTTTGTAATATTGAATTGTTGGCTAATATCGATTTATATTCATAAATCGATATTAGCCAACAATTTTTATTGCTAATATTTATATTCATTAATCGATATTATTTATATATGATTTATATTCATTAATCGATATTAGCCAACAATTTTTATTGCTAATATCGATTTATATTCATAAATCGATATTAGCAATAAAAATGTCTATTATTAATGTAATACAATAGCAATAATACATGTTACAAAATAAAAAAAGGTACATATATTTTTTTATTCACTGTCCCGTTTCACCTATTCCCATTGTTTACATGTTAAGATGACCTTGTTTAACGCTGTTTCATTTAGCACTTGGTTTTCTTGGAACATATCCTGTGTTAAACGGGGTCTTACTGTATATCTAATTTTCAATAGTGTGGGTTCTTTCATTTTTTGGTAATCTAAGAAATGAAGCCCACATAATGAAAAATCAAACATACAGTATATTACATTATAGACACAGATACATAAGGAGAAAATTACACGAATTTTATAATAAATAAGGTGACCAATCGTCCTCCTTTAGGGAGGACAGTCCTCCTTTTGTAAGTTCTATCCTCTTTTGAAAAGTGTCCTCCTACATGTCCTCCTTTTCCTTGTGTTGAGTTTTTATCTAAAGAAATGCCAGAAATTAAAATACATGACAATTATCTCTTTGAAGAAATTAGAAGACTGAATATATATTTAAATTCTGAAAAATTAATACAATTGGAAAATGAACATGTTGAAATTGATAAAAGATGGGTGGAAATATTCAGCCATTTCAAAAATGAATATATTCCATGTGAAAATTTATTTATTCTTGTTCAATTTAGATTATGCGTCTCTAGAACTAATGCAGCAGTTGAAAGAATTTTTTCAATTGCTAATGATTTTTGGACAAGTGAGAAATCGAGATTGAATGTTGATACTCTAGCTGCAGCACTTGCCGTTAAATTCAATATGAAGGACATTTCTTGTTCAGATATTTCCAATATATTGTTAAGAGATGATACATTGACAAAAAATATTCATTCAATGGAAAAGTACTCATTTAAATAATAATTAATAGGCATGTCAGCATAATTACAATATAAAATGCTACAAATGTTTTTATTGTGCATTTATCATATTATAGTGTATTATTGTTGCAATGAATAAAATGTTTCTTTTATTTACGATTTTTTTTCTTCAATTAATTTGTGTCCTCCTTTTCATTGTAAAAAAGTTGGTCCCCTTATAACAAGGGGAGTGGCAAATATGGTCCCCCTCTGATTTTTGCCGATTTTTACATATGTTGTAGTACTATCCTCCCATAAACCCATGGTAAAGTAATATGATGCACCTTCAAGCATTCCTGAAAAAATGAGGTTAAAGTTTTCTATATTCTTTATATACTGTGTAATATCGTCAATTTATCGAGTGATGTCATAGCACGATGCGTTCAGTGTTTGATTACAATAATGTATCATTTTCGATGTGGGTTTGAATCTCATCAATATATATTTTTTTTAATTGAAAATGAAGTGGATTATTGTAGAATATATTTTTATTAATAAGAAATTATTATTTTGTAATTTATTTGTTTGCTATACTTTTCTTCACAAATATTAAATACACGTATAAAGGATTGTAATTAAACATTTTTATACAAAATATTTATTTTAATTAACAAATACAGATTATATTTTCATAAAAAGCTTTGTTTTTTCTGTATGTGAACTCCGTAGCAGTGGACGATGGCAATAACTTTCCCACTGTTAACTGAAGAATTCAAATTCTCTGCCAGTCTTCATTGGGTTAACAGATTCAAACAAAAGCACAACATCAGGCAAAGAAAAATAACAAGATTTATCAGTAAGAGAGATCAATGGATGAAATTTTGGAGGCAGCTGTGAACGATTTCAAATTCAAACGAAGGCAATTTTGATTCCAATTTTGTAATTACCATAGATCAAACAGGGTGCCAATTTCAAATGCCACATAGTAGATCTCTTGCTCCACAAGGCTCAAAATCCATCCTTGTCAGAAAGAAAAGCTTGCATGATATAACACATTCTTATTCAGCATAGTATACTCTAACTGCATCAGGTAATTTACTGCTTGTTATCTTTTTTGTATGTAGGAATAGACAGGAAAATTTGGCCCTACAGTTAAAAAAAAATTAATAAATTAATCAGTGATTATAAAAATGTTTTTGTTACATGCTCAAAGTCAGGGAAATTAACAAAACAAATATATACAGATTATTTGAAATATTGTCTGTCTTCTTACATAGAAAAAACAATTTTTGATATTGATTCATTCTTGGACAGGCCAAACTGACAGATTATATTATATGATGAAATTTTCAAAGATGAAAATTGTAGAGCATCATGTACTGTTAAAGTTATTCCACCTAAATGTACCCCTCTTTGTTAACCACGTGATATGTATTTTTATTGGCAAATCAAGAATTTTATAAAACACTTGCAAAATTGTTCCACTTTATTAAGAGAACAGCGGGAAATTAGTACTAGAGAAGATGCAATAAAAATGCATTTGTTGTTGTTACACCAATTAAATGCTCCTGTATTTAAACTGATGATTCAGTATGCATGGTTTGTGTCAAAATTAATTGAAGAGAGATCTTTATTTTTAAATGTCAATGAACTATATTTCTAAAACAGTTATGCTATTATCATATACTCTTCACTTTTTCTTAAATATAGTCAATAACAGTTCAAAAGCTCATTAAAGTGAAAAAGAAATTTTTATTACCGTAGAACTTTCGGCTTTAGTAAGCCATCTTCAGCGGTTGATTTTAACAAAAAGAATAAACCATTAGAATACAATTTAAAATTTGAAAAATATAAACAATAAGTACAGAATAAAAATAATAATAAATAAAACAACATAAATAAAAAAAATACATTATATTAGATAAATTAATTTCATTCTTTCTCTATAGTGTATTTATACACACTTGTATATATCAGACTTCTAAGCGTCCTAAATTAATGTATTAGCGGTGGTAAACCATAATGCTGGGATTATCTCAGGTGTGTTATCGTTTATAACATGCATTTTCTTCGAATACCTCATAATCTCGAGTGTCTCTGCCCATTTAATCTCACGTACATTATTAACATTTCTTATGATTTTAGCTTCATTCCATTTTATGTCAATATTATAATTATAAAATGTTTTTACAAGTGCTGTGTTAAATTCTCCCTTTTTTAAATCTCTTTTATGTTCTTGTAATCTGATTTTTAGAGACCTTATAGTGCTGCCTATGTAAGCTTCCTGCCTTCTTGTATCATTGTTGTACAGCGGAATAATATAGACTCCAGTTTTCATCTCAGATTCTAATTTCGGTTTGTTATTTTTAATTACATCGAAAGTTGTGGTTCTTAGATATGGGAGCTTTATATTTTAATCTGTTCCAAGTTATAATCATAATTTACTGGTGTTATATACGTCGCACTCATTGTTTCGGTTGACGGATGTATATCATTGTCAACAGTTACTATAAGTGTATGACGTTGCATATTATTGTAAATATGATGAATAAAAGATATACTATATCCATGTGTCTGTGCTTAGTGTAATATATTATTGAATTCAGTTAGTTTAAGTTCATCGTTGCTGCAGTGTGTTGACATTCTTTTTAGGAGGAATTTAATTTATTAATTTTAACTATATTTCCCTACCTCAATAATGAAAACATCATGTGCTTGTAGAAATGTAGGATTCATAAAATGTGTACATTGTGAAACAATATTCTGTTTTGGATGCTTTTATGATGATTATCATCTGAATAGTTGTACATCAACCATAGAGATTGAGAATGATCCCGACGACTAATAATAATAATAATAATAATAATAATTAACTAATACAGATTATTATTAAAATAAATATTTTGTATAAAAATGTTTAATTACAATCCTTTATATGTATATTTAATATTTGTGATGGAAATGTTTAAAGGGTATTTCAAACAAATAAAATAATCTATATAATAATTTGTTTATCCTCATTAGTATCACGTACAACTTTACACTGAAATAGCTCGAAGACTATGCAATGAAATTTTATAAATCCTTTTGATTTGAGTTTCTAGGAGATGAAATTAGAGTTTTTGACTATTAAATATATATTTTAAATAACCGTTATAAAAAATTTCAAAAAAATCAAATATCGACAAAACTTTATAACTTATTCGATAGATGGCACAATCGGTCCGCCTGAGACGTGAGCTGAGATTAGGTTAGGTCTTATCTTTCAGACATTAACTATGTATAATTTAATAGTTAAGAAGAATATATAATACTTAAAATAGCAAAAAAGCAATAAATTGTACAAGCATATTCCATTTTATTTTAATATACAGTCGATTCTGGTTAATTGGGGCAGCTGCTTTTTTTAGCCCAAATCTCAAAGAATGGAAACCAAACTAATAAACTAATACATAATTTATGTTTAATTGGGACAATAGAAGAAAAGGAATTAAGCAATTTTTGACATATTTTAGGGATTTTCAAAAGTATGTCAATCAGCATCCGCTTAAGAGTCTACTGTTACTATATATTGTACCTAGTGATATTCATTTACAGCAGTGATATTTTCTTCATAATTTATTTATTTATTTCTTCATTTATTTGGAATAACAGTATTAGTAGTCATTTATTTGGAATAACGTTTATTAGTATTAAAAGTATTAGTAGTCATTTATTTGGAATAACGTTTATTAGTATTAACGTTTATTAGTATTAACAGTATTAGTAGTCATTTATTTGGAATAACGTTTATTAGTATTAACAGTAAATCAATACTAATTTCTTCATAATTTTTTTATTTATTTCTTCATTTATTTGGAAATTATCTATCCAAAGTACTGCGTACTTTGGATAGATAATTTCCAAATAACAAAAATTTACATAATTATCGAAACCCATATTTATCGACTGCGCCATCTGTGGAGCTGGTGACCTGTTATCTATCCATCGCTTTTAAGCTGAATCATCAAAAGTACGCCCATATTTATCGACTGCGCCAGCTGTGGAGCTGGTGACCTGTTATCTATCCATCGCTTTTAAGCTGAATCATCAAAAGTTCGATTTTTCAAGTGTTAAAAAATACTATTAGAAGGCCATATTCATGACAAAGCTCGGACACGTATTCACTCTTTTTTGATGTATTTTCACCATACTTAAGCGGATCAAAATCGGTGGGGGAGTGGCGGGGCGAAACAAGCCTTTCCACAGGCTGCCCACGGAAGGGTCAGCCGGACTGTGGAGGACGGGGATCGACGGGCCGAGCCCGGACCCCATGATAAATATTTTCAAGAGGTGGGACCCGAGACTCGAACCCGGGTCCTCCAGAGTGGAAAGCTGAAGTGTTTCCACGCGGCCAATCCGGCCAACTGACATGATACATTTGACAAATGATGGTCCTTCGAATTATTTTTATCTCTCCAAATTATTTTCGATTTAAAATTACCTTATATAAGCTAAAATATTCTGGAGATGTGTAACTCGGGAATTAAACTCTATCAAGTCTTGATAGGGTTTAATTCCCGAGTCCTATTTCTTCATAATTTTTTCAAAATTCAAGTCTGGTTTGTTTATTTTCACCTCACGCCAACCTATTAGACTGATATGATCGATATAAAACCTTTATGGGATAAACATAAGCTATATCATTCGATTACGGAAGGGAGGAGTAATGCAAATTGTGACGTCACACTAAAAAAATGATTAGTTTTACATTTCTGTGATAAATTTTTTTATAAAATATAAATATTTTATACTTAATTGTTCAAAAAATAAAACTAACCTAGTAAATAAAATATACAGAAATACATTTATTGTAAAATAAAAGATATATAACCTGACGACAGTATCGGAAGTCAGTATTGAGTCTATGAAAGAGTATATTTATAAGATTACTATAGGATCCAATAGACTTAATACTGACTTCCAATATCCAATTGTTTGAAGTTTATTTGTAACTTAGAGAATACAATGTATGTAGAAAATTACTAGTGTAAAAGAATTCCTATTTTCAACTATTTTATGAAGAAAAAATTTTAAAGTAGAAAGTGAAGGATCTTCAAGTATGTGACGTCAATGTCAAATGGTCAAGTTTGGTTGACGAAAAACACTATCAGAGATTATTTGGTAGGATGAACAACAACAGTGAAAAAAGTTAATGTTTTTGATATCAACTTCAACTTTCCTATTGAATAAAAATTATAGGTAAAGCTTTATCAAAACCGTTTTCACCTGCAAACATTATATCTGCGATTCTTATCGAGTGTAATCGTTAGTTTTATTTCCGTTTACATTTTGATAACTTGTTATCAAAACGAAAACAAAACTAACCATCAAGACATTTTTTGTAATCCGTTCTTATTATCACCACATAGATTAAACAATATTATCATAGAATATTTTATTATTTGTTGCAAAATGATTGCAATAATAGTCACAACTTTGGATAATCTTTTTAAAATTACGAATCGATAGATATATTACTATTCAGAAAGTAATGATTATTACGAACAAAGCCAGCTCTATGTTTGCTGGCGACCTGGGCAAGCTAAACTTCAGCGCCCTTTTTAAACTATAATTATAAAAATTTTCACAAAAAAAAACTAAAAATATAGAAATGAGTTTATTACCCGGGTTGTTTTTTAACAAAAAATGAATAACAATATTGTTTTCCCAACTAGTATTTGGACTGTTTGAACAATTAACCTACCTAAAACTTTTTTTTTTGTCTTTAGATCAATAAATCTTTTCGTGGCACTTTCCATATTTATATTCTTTGCCTACCTAAAACTTTTTTTTTGTCTTTAGATCAATAAATCTTTTCGTGGCACTTTCCATATTTATATTCTTTGCAAATATCATTTTCTATAGACAAATTTGCCAAAGAATTCATTCTGTCCTGAGAAATGGAGGACCGTATGTTTTTATAAGCTTTAGTACACTAAAGCTTCTCTCGCCAACAGCCACAGTAATAGGTATTGTAAGCATTATTCTTAATGCCACCCACAGATTTGGCATAACATCCTGTAACTTATTAGTGTTTATGAACCTAATTTATAAAATATATAGAGAGGAACTTGCTTTTTTCATCTTAAAAATATCAGATTGAAAGAATATTTTATTATTTTCACTTTTTCTTTTTTTTGAAGATCCTCGATGGCACTCCTAAGCACATGGCGTGCCCCGGGTAATTGCCCGAGTTGCCAGTACCTTGAGCCTGCCCTAATTACGAAAGATAAAGATATTATTTTGTAAGAAACTATAAACCATCTATTGTAGACAAACAGAAATTTCGATCCACATATTTAGTGAGATCACGAATTAAAATTAATTTTTTACTAGATGTCATCATTTTTTCTTCTACTCTGAAGCCAAATATCATTATGATTTTCTATATGTCGTAGAATAAACGCTACTCAGAATAACAAATAATGTTTTCTCTTTGTCTTTACGCCAATCTTTAACCAATCTTTAGTCGGCCGGATTGGCCGCGTGGAAACGCTTTCCACTCTGGAAGACCCGGGTTCGAGTCCAGTAAATCCTATGGGGAATCATGCTTTGGATAACAATAGTTTTGGTTAACGACGGTTCCGCTGGAACGGATTACCATCATTAACCAAGGTACCACTATATTTTGATTAGAATAAGGCATAAAAATTGGAAAGGAAAAAATGTCTGCAAAAGTCAATATTTGTTTTTGATTAGCAATTTCATACAGTATTCTTTTTTTGAAAACATTAATCAAACAAATGATGTAATATGTATTGAATGTTTCATCATCAACAAAACAAAAAAAAAAAAATCCAATATAAAAGTATTTGAATTTAATGAAAATGCAGTTTGTAATGTTTATAGTAAACTAAACACCACTATTTATCTACTGGATACTCACATGATAAAGCATTTGCTTACAACACTGACCTAGAGGATCCAGATTTAATTTCAGATTCCACACATCATTTTTTTTTTTTTTCTGATTGGATTTAGTTCTGAATCTATAATTCCCATTCGTTATTTTATCACCAATTCCCATAATAGAGTTGGTCAGATTATTCAAGTGAATATGCTTTTTGTTTCAATCCTAAGGACTTGGAATCAAATTCATTTCATTTTTTATCTTGTATTTATAAATTCACCTTGTCTTAGCTTTAAAATTTATTTAAAAGAATTAATCTTTAATCTGTAGCACTAACTAATAAATGAGATGGCATAAAAATTTGTACCTACACTATTCAAGGACTAGAGAGAAGGATTCAGTAAAAAAAATTTAATTCCAAAATCTTCCAATAAGAGAGAATATGATTTTTGAAATAGGAAATACATAGAAAAAGTACAAAAAACAAAAAAGACAAATCTAAAATGAAATTTAAAATTTTTAGTTTTTGTCCTTTGAATTTCTTACAGCAATTTTTTTTCAAATTCATTTATCATTTATTCACAAAGTTTGTAAATGTCACTAATGAAGTTGAGCTTCAATGATAGTCATTGTTTTGGTCTAGAAAATTGCATTCTATACATAGTATGCTTGACTGCAGAATGCAAAATCTCTGTAGAAATATTTTATACTTGCTGCATTATGTTGTCATTTAAAACTGCCAGATTAGAAACATTTCTGTCATAGACATTGGCCTTGAGATGACCCCATAGCCAAAAATCATGCAGTTTAAGATCAGGTGATCATGGTGGTCATGTCTTGGAGAAATAGCAGATAATTACACCTTATTCATTGAAATGTTGCTGTTAGAGCTGCTTCACTGGTCATGCAATATTCAATATATTTCTCAATTTTTGCAAAAGACAAAAATAAAAATATTAATTTTCTGGATATATTATTAAATATCTTTAAATTGTAGCAAATAGTTTTCAATACTACTAAGGCTATGCATATTCCAATTTGAACTATGTCTATTCAAACACATATATAATATATTTTTTATTTTATTTATTGAAACTTGTTTTAATTTTAACAGAGAAAAGCAGGAGAAGTGAGAGCAAAACGTAGTGATCTCAAAAAAATTGAAGATTTAGGAGCACTTTTAGAAGAACATTTGATTTTAGATAATCGTTACACAGAGCATAGTACTGTGGGACTTGCTCAACAATGGGATCAATTGGACCAATTAGGAATGCGTATGCAACATAACTTGGAACAACAGATTCAAGCCCGGTAATTTTTTTCATTATTACTAATTTTTTATACAATATGAATTTATATTTTCATAAAATTTTCATTATGTATGCAAAATAGAGCAATAATTTTTGCAATATAAAGTACTCTATATTTTGGTATTATTGGAAAAGTTCTTTAACAAAATTTACATGGTATCAATGTAGATGCAATAAATAAGAGAAATTTTCTGTACATTTAAAGCTCTTCTGATAAGATGATCTTCATATAAGTTCTTCAAATGATATTATATTTCTTAACTAACATAGTAAAACTGAAATTAATGTATAGTAAATCTTTGAATAATGTCACTTATTTAATATTGTTTCACTAATATGTTGCAAGCAAAAACTAAATTATAAGGCAGGAATAAAGCCCTGTTTTCTCACATTTCCTTTGTAATAAACAGAAAACAAAGCAAAAACTTATAATTATAGAAACAAGGAAACAATATTTTATATGAATCTAACTCAAATATAATATTGTCTATGAACAATATATTAATTAAACTATACATCACAGACGACATTTAACCAGATTAACTGGGTGCAAATACTTTGTCATTCCATTCAGAGAACCCAGGATCAAATTAATATGTAAATTTTCCAAGGAATGGATTCCTAAATTGATGAAGTTTTTAGTTTCAATTAATGTCATTTCAGTTAATGTCACAATTTGCTAGAACCTAACTCCAGTATTAAATAAAGACTTACTGTAATTATATTTATTTTGCCCTTTCATTCCTGCAAATTTTGCTTAAAACTTTTTCAATAATATCAAAAATAAAGAAACTCAGATAGCAATAATTATTGCCCCATCTTATATATATATAGACTTAATTTGATGAAATAAATGACAAATATATTTTTGACTGTTATTGTCTTATTTTTAAATATGATTACCAAGTTAATAGTAAAATTTTATTTTTATATTATAAACAGTAAACTGATTAATTAAATTAATAAAATTTCAATATTAATTAAACAATATAAATAATTATATCGTTTATATAATTAATTAATATTAATTAAACAATCTTCCAATATTAATTACAATATAATAGGAGGGTTGGAAATTTAATAGTGATGACAATGATACAGATTAGCACAGGAAGGCTTAGTACAGATTCATTTTTACAATCCCTCATATAGCTTCCATCAGTGTCCATGACCTTTTTCCATCATTATGGTAGCTTGATAATGCTATCAGCAGCTCAAAATACATTGATGTCATGGATGGAATGGTGGACTGCACACATAATGTCAGGAACTGTGAGAAACAAATGCCTCATAGGAGTTGTTTGAGTTCAGGAAATAAATTAAAGTCAAGGGATAAAATCTGGTGAATATGATGGGTAAAGTACTTCACAACCCCATCTTGTGAGCAGGTCGCATATAACACCAACCATAAGACAATGAGCATTGTTAGAAGGATAATTGCTGGAATGGTCAAAAAGTGATACGATTTCTTCCGCAGGACTTCATGCAAGTTGTGTTGCAAGAAATGTATGTAATATGCAGCATTTACAGTTTGTCTGTTAGGTACTTGTGCATCCAAAATAGTGGGTAAATGAATGCATTCAAGTGGGAATGTAGATAACATTCCCACTTGAATGCATTCATTTACTTCCTTATCATACTTACAACAGGGGTGTCCAACACACCAACCAGCAAGTAGTGTCAGTAGTCTACAGTGGTCTGTGTGAATTATTGATTGAAATCACTGGCAATCTACTTCATACTCTATACTGTGAGGCTCGCGAGGTGTCGCTGTCGTCGATATTGGAATCAAACATCAGCGGTCAGTTCCTGACACCAGGGTAGAGTTTAAAGTGATCTCCAGCACTATTATATAGCTGAATTTGTCAGAATGTCGGCGAGTGTGTTTACTAACGGTCGCGTTATTTAATTATTTACGTGTTTAATGTGGATAATCGTCTGAGCGTTAGGCTTAGCGTGAGTAAGAGGCACAGAGGTCCGGGTTGAAGGAGAGACACAAACGATGATATAAATATAACAAAACAATGATATTTATTTTACAAGACAGAGAATTAAAATGATTACAAATATTGAATGTTAAGAAAACAAGGAAACGATTTAAAGATATAAAACTCCTAACTATTTTGGATAATTTAGCGAACGAGCAAAACGGTTCGTGAATGTAAATACTGGCGAACGAGCTATATGGTTCGTAAGGTTAGGCAGTTAACAGTCGGGTTGACTATTGTAGTCGCTCCTTAAGCGTATCGCTACATACCTGAGCATGGGTGAGTCGGACGTTAGCTTCTTCTCTCAGAGAGGACTTCGTTATCTCTCTGGATGTCTTCAGAGGTGAGGGAGGACCCTGTTATCTCCCTGGCTGTGGCTTGGATAGGTAATCCAGTAACTCATCTATAAGTCTACAAGGAGTACTAAGTTATCTCCCTGGATAAGGTTCATCCAAGTAATCCAATGACACAACTGTGTGTCACAATCTATGCACAACAACCCTTTAAGCACAGCCTCTCTCTACTCATCCTAACCTGTGACTCGTCCTCTCCTCCCGCCTTTTATCTGTTGGCCAAGGAGGGCTCCTGAGTCAGTCCTGACGTCATTCTGATGTCGAAATCTTAGCTGTTAGCCATGATATTTCCTCATTGATTGTCCGCCATCTTTATCGTTTTAGTTCCTCATCTAGGCGGTTTTCAACCCGACTGTTTAGATAAAATGAATCAGAAAGGAAGCTAAGTCAGCGTTTCCTTTGCTTTCAACTGATAAGATTTGTGCAAAGTTACAATATTATATAAAATTAAATAAAGTATTATTTTACAAATGAAATAAATTGATTAAAATACTAAATTATACAATTGAATTAATATTAAAATTAACATAATTTTTATAACAATTATAAAGGAATTAATTGATTAAATAATAACAAAATAGGAGGTCTCCCGGGCCTCACAATACTATAATCTATAAAGTAGACTGCCAGTGATTTCTGAAATAAAAAGTAGATTCAAATCTAAAAAGGTTGGCCACCACTGCTGTAGTAATGAATTAGCACTCCTTTATGATATGACCTCTTGCAGTTTCAAAAGAATACTTCTCCAACATGTTCTCCACTGATCTGCTCTGCACACCGTGTGATATTAATATGAGCATGCAGCACATGGAAAGGCATAAGATAATAGAGCAAGCTATTTGAAGTTGTCATTGATAAAGGCAGGCATATATAGTTCATACCTGTTCTCCCTTTAACAAAAACAATCAATTGAAACTGTTACAGCTGTAATTGTCATCTGTACAGAATAACATTTCAAGTTTTACATTGCAATTTTTCCAATTAATTGTAAATTACAATAACTTTGTGAATACTACAAACATTAAAAATATTAACATCAAAAAACACAATGACAAATTAATTTTATCCTTAAAATGATGATGTAATTATTTCATAATTAAATAAAACATGAATAAAAATACACCATAATAATAATAATAATAATAATAATAATAGTGTATGATCAATATAACTTTAAAAAATACAATCTACATACTGAATTGTTTATATGGAATGTAACTTTACAGAATATTATTTTTTTTGTTGTTTCTCTTGGAAATTTGACTCAATCTCTTTAGTGTTTCTAATATTATTCAATAAATAAGAACAAAAATTTAGGCTAAAACTCTATTGATAAAACTTTGAAATATTCAAAAAAAATTTTTAAATATTAAGTTTTAAGTGCATATTACTGTTTTAAAAAAGTTTAATCCTGAATGCTATCAGTTTGAAGTATAGTTCAGTATGATCAAGGTCGCTTTTTCTGCCACATCAAACTATACTTCCTTCAAGTTAAAACATTTTTCTTTTGTCAATATTTTTTCATTGTTTATAGTTTATTGCAATCTGATTACTGCATTTTGTTCTTAAAACTTTTTATTTTCTAATTTTAAGAAGGAAAATTTTTTATGTTATATTTAATATTTAATCAATACAGTCTATTAAAAATGAATTTTTTAATAAATTATTTTTCATTTTGTATAAATATTTGCTGTGGAATATAACTATTAAAACAGAATAAATAAAAATTATTTTGATAAAACGATATATTTTTTTGGGAGAACATATTTCTATTATTTTATGCATAAATAACTAAAATAAGAAAAATTAATTTATGTCTTATAAAACTAAATACATTGTTTGATATCATATATAAAAATCAAAATAAATAAAAGTTCTTAAATTTATTCAAACATCCATTAGGCCTAACATAAATCTGGCACTCTGATTGGTCAAGTGAGTAGTGCTTGGCAGTCACAGGTTAATGGAAACTTTATAATATCAACGTATATCATGTACTATTATTGTGTCGTATCTCATTGTCAAATGTTCACTTATTAAAGTGTAATAACCTCTAAAAGATTTAAAAATTTTTCATATTATAATATTACTATTTCCAATTTTTTGAAGAAAAACAATAATTATGAACAGCTATATTCTATTCACGAATAGAGACAGTTTCATCACAATTAGTTATAGCATTTTCTCTATAGAAAAAGAATTTGGAAATGTGGAATAATCTTTTAGATATATCAGTTTATAGTCTATAAAATAAGAATGATAAAAAGAAATTTTTGGAACTAATTTTAACTAGAGATATTAATCTTTATAAGAATCATAAACACAAATTTATTTTTTTGTAAATATCCTATAAATAAATAATTTTTTTTAATTATTGCTTTATTAATTTTAAATATGGAAATAGACATTTTTAGCAATATCATGACACTACTGTTGATTAGAGTTATCAGATTTTGAGATAATTTCCATAAGACAAAGGGAAAAAAAGGTTTTTTGTTATATTCAAGTTTTATTTTATGACTATTATATATGCTGATGATAATTACTATATACATGTTTAATATAATATCATTAAACAAATTAATTTCAATATTTATATAAAAATATATATTATATTTAGTAAAATGTAGCTATGCAATAAACAATACATAAGAACTTAAATCATGCATAAGTGTGCTTCACCCACTGCAACAAATATATTATTATTAACAAAAAATCATGTATATGCATTTTTATTTATTTATTTTTTTGATAATTGTTCACAGTTTATTCAGTATTTGGTTTTGATATAATTTTTTTTATTAATTTATGGTTTTTACTAGATATTAGGAATTTTGAAGTAGGATTTTCAATAGTAGAATTTTGAAGTAATTGGGAGATGGGAATAAAATTTTAATATTAGGATAATTAGAAACCCTTCTATTAATAATTTAAATATCAGTAATAACTATCATATTATTAAAATTAAATGAAAGTACACTCTAAACCAAATAAATAAAGATAAACAAGTTATTACTGATATTTAAATTATTATCATATTATTAAAATTAAATGAAAGTACACTCTAAACCAAATAAATAAAGATAAACAATCTTACTTATTTAGCTTAGAATGTACTTTCATTTTAATACTTACAGCAAGATGCTTTACATAATAATAAAAATTGTATTATGCATAACTTTGCTAATAGTAAGTTGAATATAAAGCATGTAAATTATATTTTTATTTATTATTATAAGATTTTCATAAATTTGATTTATATAATAATTGTTTCTGAAGAATTTATGCAATTCAGAGAGTATGTTTATATAGTTATATATTAATTAAAAACTATATATATTTAAAACTTTCCAAAATTTATTTCAGTAATCAGAGTGGTGTTTCAGAAGATGCACTGAAAGAATTTAGTATGATGTTTAAGTAAGATATAATAAACTTTTACTTACAAATTTATTTGAAGAATAAGAAATTTTTTACATTTAATTCTAATTGATTTAAAAAAATCTTTAATAAGTAATAAACTCTTACAATCATTTGAAATCTGATGTAGAAATTATAAAAATTAACAATTTATAACTAATTAAACATTTAGTCATATAGATAATTCTGACAGAGTAGAAATAAGCTATAGATTCACTTGAAAAATTAAAATGGGCTAGATTATTTATCTGTTTTAAATGCTTAGAGGGGTTTTAGAATTGATATTTATGTAATTACAATTTCTGATTGTAATACTAGTTCATAGTCAGTTGAATTTTAAACTAACAAGATTTAATAATAATAATAATTAAATTTGCAATTATAGACATTTTGATAAAGATAAATCTGGAAGATTGAATCATCAAGAATTTAAAAGTTGTTTAAGAGCTCTTGGTTATGATTTACCTATGGTTGAAGAAGGACAGCCAGATCCAGAATTTGAAGCGATTTTAGATACTGTAGATCCAAATCGAGATGGGTATGTTTCTCTCCAAGAATACATGGCTTTCATGATTTCACGTGAAACAGAAAATGTGCGTTCTAGTGAAGAAATTGAAAATGCCTTCAGGGCAATTACATCAGGAGATAGACCATATGTTACTGCTGAGGAATTATATGCTGTAAGTATTTTTTAAAATAATTTATATAATGTATTATACGTAGTATGATCCAAAAGTTCGGGGACTTGGCGTAAAATTCCTTACCATGAAGATTTTAAAATACCGGCGCATAACCACCTTCAATATAATCCCCTTGGGCGACAATACACTTTTGCCAGTGCTTGTACAATCTCATGAAGCACTGCTGGAAGCCATCTTTTGCAACCACCCGTAAGGCCTCCTGCGATGCTGCTATTATCTCAGCTGATGACACAAAACGACGTCCCTGCAGATTTTTTTCATTGATGGAAATAAGTAAAAATCACAGGGAGCTAAGTCCAGTGAATAGGCAGGATGTGGAAGCACTTTAGTATCAGTTTTGGCGAGAAACTCTCTGACCATTTTGGAAAAGACGAGGAACAATGTGCCAAGACACTCGATGCATGTTAAGATCCTCCGTCAAAATACGCTGGCAGCTAGTCTTCGTTAAGTGAGTGGCATTAGCGATGTTCTCAAGGATTTGGCAATGATCTTTGCGAACACACTGAGATACCAAATTAACATTTTCCTTAGTCCGTGAAGTCGCAAGTTAGCCAGAGCGCTCATCATCAGTGATGGATTCTTGGCCCTCTAAAACGCCAATACCACTCGTACACCTTCGATCTCGACATCGTAGAATCACTGTACACCTTTCTTAGCATTTTTAAAGTCACCACAGGTGTTTTACCCAAATGCTGACAAAATTTAATGTTACAGCGTTGTTCTTGAAAAGCCATGTTTCTTACATCGCAGAACAAGTTTGACTATCTCTGAACAAAAGGTCTGCACTCAAAGTTCAATCACATGACATAGGCAAAACAATACTGAACACAGAGAGGAGGGATGGTAGAATGCATTTCGAATGGTATTACTTTAACTACGTGTTTTGGTTGTCATGGGTGACTGTAATCCCTGAACTTTTGGATCTTACCTCGTATAATCTAATTCCTTTTATACACACATTAAATTGGTCCTATTATAAATTATCATAATAATAATATTAATTTTAATTAATCTAAATATAGTAATTTACACCAGCTTCTCAATATTTGCAAGTGAGGATTCCAAATATCATTGCAGAAGTAAATGTTTGCAAATAAACATTTCAAAAAATTTATGAGGAGTAAGAATTGGTGTGAACCAGCCTAATGAACACGTGTTTAAATTTTAAATCCAACAATTAGAATTTGTTGGATTTGCCAAATCCTTTGTCCTGACAAATAAAATGAAAAATCCTAGTTAAATCTTGTAAACTTGCTAAATAGCATCATCTATTTTTCATTCACTGCTGGATATATATGGTATCCATAACTTGCACAGTCTGCATTCATTAAGAACCAATTACTTTTCTTATGTCATCTCTTCATCTCCATGTATTGCCTGCCAGAATATCTTTTTTTCTTACTTTAGTTACCACGCTAATTTTCTTTCTCCATCAATTATCAGTACAGTCATACCTCACCTTACATCGTTAATTCGTTCCAAGATTCATGACATAAGTCGAATAAACTCTTAAAAAAATAACCTGGACACTCTATAAATAACCTGTAGCATTGGTAATAACATTTTTAACCTTCTAAATAATTCTATAAATTATTTCGCCTATTTTAATCATTATTTTATTTGTTTTTATATGGTCACCATACTCTTGTATGCAGCATAAAAAGTTGAACAAGAGTGAACTTTGCATAAAGATGCAGCATCTAACAATGTAAGGAAGTGACATCATCAGCATCAATACACTGATGTATTTACATTGTGTTTTACACCTGTGAGACCCAGCCTTTAGTAGACTTTGGTTTTTTTGTTAATAGGAAAAATAAATGTAAAGTCAAAAACGACATAAGTCAAGGTATGACTGTATATCTTGCAATGTGGCTTGTCCCAGTGCCACTTATTTCTTCTAACTGCTATCATTATGTCATTTTCTCTGATTTATTCTCTTATCCATTTGTTAGTTGTGTGATCTCTCTTGGTAAATCTTAACATGTATCTTTCCATGCTAGTTTCCTGCACCATTTTCTTTGAAGGGTCCATGCTTCACAATCGTATGCATATGTTGAAAACTTTTCTTTCAGGCATATTGATATCCTGTTGTTCCTTATGAAGTTTCTGTATTGTCTGCATGCACACTATCCCATTTCTATTCTATGTTGAATATCTCATCTATTCTTATGTTGTAATTATTTGACTTGAATAGTTTTATTCTTCAGTCCTTTCAATTGTCTGACCTTCTGTTTTCACTTCTGTGACATTACTTTTGTCTTTTCATAGTTTATTTGTAGTCCTGTTTTATTACTTTTTATTTTGAGGTCATGTGGCATATTTTATAGTTCATTCTGTGTTTGGGCTACTGATGTTGAACTGGTTGAGTATGGAAACATCTTTAATTATATTACTCTTGTTTGCCAGGATGAAATCTAAGTCTTTTTGTCTATTGATTTGGCCTAATCCATGCCATTTTCATTATTCTTTCTTGCTGAAGAAGGTATTCATATCTTCAAATTGATGTGGGTCACAAATTCTATAAGTCTAATGCCTCTCATGTTTCAGGTACCTGTACTGTATTTTCCCATACATTCTTTGTTCTGTTGTCTTCTGCTCACCATTAAGTCTTTTGTATTAGTCACCCATGGTAATTGCGAAGTACACTGGATTATCATTCAATTTCATGTTAATACCTTTATATAATATGACTTCTGCTTCTTCATTCTCACTGTTGGTGGTTTGTGTATATGCTTATATTACTTTCAGCTGGTATCTCTTGAAAATTCTCACTATGACTTTCTTCCTCTGTCTGATTGCTGCTGAAGCTGACAACATTATATGCAATGTCTTTGTGGATTAAGAATCCTATTTCTCCATTGGTGTTGCTCTCGTTTTCTCAGTGGTAGATGATGTGCCCACTTCAGTTTCATGATATATACTCCTTTTCTTCTTACTTTATTGAATTCTATGGTATGTACAGTTGTTATTCTTTGCTTTGTTTTCCAATTCTTGTAGACAGTCTTCTGTCAAAAGAGATAATCCATTGTGCATATCAAAGTGCTGGTTCCTACCCAGAATTAAATGGAGATATGACATCTTCAAATCATCTTGTTAAATAATTGCTTTTTCAAGGTATGAATCTTGAAAGCATCTTCAGGATTTGAATTCCATAATGAAGATCTCATATTTGATCTTATTGAAGTTTGGAAGCAAAATATGTTTGGAGGATTTGATATTAATCTGAGTCTGCAGATCAATCATGGTAATTTGAAATTTCAATGCTTTTGAAGAAATCTAAGCATTTTCAAATTTCAATGAATAATGAGCAACAACAATAAGTTAAGAAATAAAGAAAATGCTTACTTCCTTTTAGGAGATTCTAAAAGAGAAGAAAAGATATATATTTTATAAGATTCAGCACTTGATATCCTTAACTAACAATCAGAGAGATGATACTACTTTCACTGCTCTTCAAGGCTTATATACTAAAAGAAATTCTAAACTTAGCACTAATGAGCTCATTAGTGCTAAGTTAGAATTTCAATCAGAGAGATTCAGCACTTGTTTATTGAATATTAGCAATCCAATAATAGAATATTTTTCCCCCTCCTTAACTTGTTATACAGTTTATCAGGTTGTATATTTTTTGTAAATCATAAGTACAGGATATGAATATTGCCTTTTTTTTTTTTTTGCTTGAAGTAAATTATAACATTGCATTTATGTGATCTTGCCAAACTTAGTTCGACCTTCCAAATAATTTTGGGGATGAATGTATTTTTTATTTGTAGTTCTGTAATGCAGAAAAAATTATGGAAAATATTATATAAAATTGAATTTATAGAAGTCAGATGTCTATAAACTAGGAAATACCTATATTCATATAAAATCATCATATACAGATATCCCCAACTTTACGAAGGTTTGCTTACCACCATTTCACTTTTATGAAAGACCTGCATTATTACTTGTTTTTCTAACTGAAAAATTTGAAGTGGGTGTTTTGCTTTTACAAAAAAAATTCACTAGATATCTATATGATAATGCAATAGCAGGCCATTCTAGATCACACACTTCTAGTTTTTCAGGAGAGGTCTAATTATAAACCATTGAATCCCATCTTTCAATCTTCTGGTTGACTACATCATAGGTGTTGAACAGCCTGTGATGGTCTCTATAATATGCTGCTATCAGATACAGTATATCCTCCCATGTGTGCTTTGGTGCCATAAGTGAAACAACAAAGTACATGCACTGTTTTTACTTTATATAGGCTGTATATTTAGCATATACAGATATAGTAAAAGCAGACATGATTTGTATTATTGGTATGATTTGGCAGATTAATTTTTGGGGCTGGGAATGCTCAAAAATTTTTCTCATATAAATTAATGATAATTGCTTCTTTGCCTTATGCCATTTTGGCTTATGAAAAGTTTCATACCAATGCTCAGTTTTCATGAAATGGAGAATATCATATATATTTACAGGGTGCGCCAGCTAAATCCGGACAAAATAAACAATTTAATTAAACAAAATTTTATTTAACAAAAAATAAAATTATCAAAATTATCATTTGCACATTAATTTGGGATCCCTTTAGATTAAAATTACTTGATGTAATTCCCTTCTGCCTCAATTACTGCCTCGATCCTCGACCGGAAACGATGACATGTCCTGCGCAACGCCTGCTTGTCCAAGTTTGAAAACGCTGCCTCAATAGCGGCCTGGAGAGATGCCACATTAGGATGTCTCGATCTATTAGAGACCCTTTCAACAACGCTCCATACGTAGTAGTCCAAAGGATTCAAATCTGGACTGTTAGGAGGCAGAATTCTTTAGACCAAAACATATCCATGTTGTCTGACAACCAGTTTTGCACTAAATGA
>AYEL01053989.1:0-14220 GCA_000484575.1 Olivierus martensii
CATCGTCTGTCTGGCTTACTAAAACGTCAGCAGCATCGTAGCGCTGACGTAAAATATGGTGGGAAATTCAATTTGAAATTTGTCCGGATTTAGCTGGCGCACCCTGTATATAAGACCATCATCAATATCATGTATACAAGGGGAGACTAAAAAGTTCTTACCCTCACCATCATAAATATTTTTAAAGTTTCAGGATATATATATTTGGATAAAACATTTTCATTTATTTTATTCAATAAAGTACTTGAAATTTAAACCATGTGAGCAGAATTATCAAATTTTAGCTGAACAGTTTTTGTTAATTATTTTAGAAGTTTCATATAGTATATATTTTCTGTTTGTATTCATACATATACAGATAAAAATATTTTAGAATGAGAGAACTTTTTGATTATGATAAAACTAAATAAAAAGGCAAGCACATAACAGGGTAAAAGAAGTTTAATGCAGAAACTAGAAATATTTTCAGTCCAACAGAGATCTATTGAAAAGAACTAAAAATGTTTCTAGTTTCTGCATTAAATTCCACTTATCTTGTTAAAAAATGATGGCTTTTTTATTTAGTTTACAAATATTTATTTTTTGATATTAATAATTTTTCAATAATTATAGGCAAAAGAGATGTAGAAAATTTACTTAAAATGAGAAAGATGAATTTGTTTGCTAAGCACAAAGCTTGTCTCATTCATTATTTCTCTTTCATACTATGTAAATCTTTTTTGCCAGTGTTTCAATTTAAGTGGCAAAAGTTATTGTGCCATCCTATATATTACATTTATATAAAAGGACACTCATTGAAGAATTAAGAACTAAATCTAGTATAATATATATTCTTTATTATAAATTTTCCTATTACAAAACAGTTGTCTCTCTTCCTGAAAAATTTTTCAATGTTTCATAATATTGAAAAATAATCCCAGATTTTAATATCTTAAATTATATTTCTCATAGAAATTTGTGGAATACTTTTATCATTAGATTTGGTGAGACAATGTGTCAAATTTGTTGATCATATCACTATACCAGTCATTTTGAGCAATTTTATCTTGGTACACTTTTCATCTTGTATGTGGAAATTATAATTGATCAAATTTTAAAATATAAAAATCAAACAACTTGTAACTGTTACCATTTATGTTATTTGGTATTTATATACTATTCTTAAGAAATGAAAAAATTTTTAAAGATTAATTTTTACAATCAAGTGTGTATAGGCAGTTCCTGAGTTATGTAGATAGATTGTTCTGCAAAATCCTATGCAAGTCAAAACCTATATATGTTGGAGTATACATTATATAGTAATAGTATGTCTCAGTGATGTAAGTGCATAAATTGTGGTAAAACAGTCTCTCTTCATCTTGGAGGATCTGGACTTGATTCCAATCCCCACTTTCACTTTTTTTGGAGAGATCCCAGTTAGGACTCAGCTGGTTACCTAAAAATAATCCTAAATAAATCAAAGTGTGTCTGTATTTCTGATTTGGTAAAAATTTAAAATCAGCAATAAATTTTTATCTTATAAATATATTTTCGTATATAATAATTATAATAATTAAATTATATTTTACAGAACCTCACAAAGGAAATGGCAGACTACTGTGTGTCACGTATGAAACCATACATTGACTCAAAAACAGGACGAACTTTGTCAGGTGCTTATGACTATATAGACTTTACTCATACGCTATTCCAAAATTAAAGCTTTTATACAGTGTACTACAGTTTTGCTGGAGCAGCTTTTAATTACAGATATAATATCTGCAATATGTGGAAATTGTAATTTGATTTATTTCTAATATTTAATCATTCCATTCTTAATATTCTCTGTGAATTTATTACAGTAAAATTGCAGAAAGACTTAGGTTGAAAATACAATATGAATTAATAATAAACAGCTGTTTCTATTCTGTATAGTTTGATGCTCTTATATGGAAATAAAGTTATTTTAATTGTCATTTTGGATATTTTACTGCATTAAAATTTATACTTATTTTTAAATAGAAACGAAGCCTGCTATTACTATGAGCACCATTATAAGAACAGATATCTGAATATTGTATTTTTAATATAGTTTAGTTTTGATGAAAGTATGATTTATAGTTTATGAAATCTGCAGACTTGTTAAATTAATAATGAAAAAGATTTACAGTGCAAATAGCATTTCTTATCTAGATATACAAATTACACTACAGAAAATTTGAACTGTAAAGTTTATTACCTAATATGCATTAAGAATAATATACAGTATTTAAATTGGAATTAAGAAAAATAATAATGTAACACACAAGTACATAACAAATATTGAAATTAAAATTTTTTCTTTTCAGTACATTAATGAGTATCCCTTAATATTCTTCCCAAATCTAAAAAAGTATATAGTATTTGAAACATTAATGCATTAGATGTACAGTGTCCACAATTATGGAATAAAAATATAATATTTTTACATAATATACCGTAGAACAGTGGTTCTCAACTTTTGTTTTTCCCGGGCAGCAATACATTTGTTTGTTACATTAAGCGGGCCCGCAACATACTATATCAGCAGACGGCAACCAGTTGATGTCACGTAAAAAAAAAAACCTAACTTCTAAAAAAATCGCCTACAAAAAACTCGACTTCTCAATTCGTGAATGCCATAATATAGTGTTTTCCAAACTGCACCTATGGCCTGTAAAATTTTGAGTGCATCAGGAAGGACCAAACAAATTAGGAAAATTCTAATTTTTCCAGATTTAAAAAATTTTTTTATATCAGAATTTTTTCGACAGGCATTACGACGCGCTAAAACGCGCTTTATTATTCATACTGTAGATGCGTGCACTAGGGTCAGATGTGAAAATGCGACAGTCAAAGTAGAATCCTACCTTAATCACCATTTTCAGTTGCATGCTCACCTCACTTCCCTGATAATATTCTATGTGCGATTTTTGGTTGTGGGAATCGGAACCGGATTCAAGCATGGGCTATATGAGCTTGATCCAGGATCCCGCGGTCAAATATGACTATACAGTCAGGGTCACATTTATACTTTTGGAGGCCCTAGGCGCAACATTATTATGAGGCCCCAAAATAGCAAGTCTCTTTCAATTATGAATTTAATATCTAAAAATAAATGCTTTATTTTGCAACTACGAGTATAACTGGGCTGTTTTTTATATTGTTTGTGGGGAGTAAGGTTTTAAAATATGGCCCCATAGAGAAGTCTCAGCTTGCACCTTATTAGTATAGCAATTTATATAGATAAACTGCATATACTAATAAGCATTTGAACGCCACTCTGTTCGAAAAACCAATTTGGAGGAGGCTCGTGTGCATATACATTCGTGCACATGCGCACAAAAAAACATTTCACATTACTGTATGTAATTTAAGTTTTTACAAATAAATTATAAGTTATATTTAAATATACTTATAGACTTTCTTGCACTGTTATCGATAAATATGCAATAGAAAATATTTAATTATTTATACAATATAGCAGAACTTCGTGAGTGACAATTTATTATTACAGAACAACGTGCAGCAAATGGAAAAGTTTATCATTAATTTTTATACTTGACGACAGCATCGGAAATTATTGAGCAAGGAACTTGAATATAGACTGGAAGGAGGGCTGCAATGAGCTGTCAGCAGCCAAATCAAGGTAACTGACCTTGATTGAGCAAGCCAACAGCTACATTGTAGAAAACGCCTCCGTTGAGTCGATTTGGTATTAATAGTATAATTATGTTCTTGTTTATTTTGATTATAATCTGTCAAAAAATAAAATTATATTCACTCCATTTGTGTTCATTTTTTCATAACTTATTGCATGTATTTTATGCTAAAAAATATTAATAAATTTTTTTGACAATGCACTCTCGATGGCCTTTAATATTTCGGAGGAGGAAAAAAATAGATTTAAATGATTAAGAAAATGCGAAATTTGGAGTATTTTGAGCACTTCCTTCGAAATTATCGAAAACATTATAAAAAATGGTTTAATACTCCATACTTGGGTATTACACCCTTTTTATTAACTATTAGGATCTGTTTACCACATTTATTAAAATAAATTGGCTACGTCTGGCCACCAAAATATGATTAATTTACTATAGCTTTGAATGTACTGTATCCCAGATTTAAAAAATTTTTTTATATCAAAATTTTTATTTTTACTTTTTTTGCATTTAAGAGAATAATTCCGCACTTTCATTAATTTCATGCATGTGCATTCCAGGTATATAGTATTTGAAACATTAATGCATTAGATGTACAGTGTCCACAATTATGGAATAAAAATATAACATTTTTACATGATATACCGTAGAACAGTGGTTCTCAACTTTTGTTTTTCCCAGGCAGCAATACATTTGTTTGTTACATTAGCTTTGGTAGGTTACTGTCGCGACAGTAACCTACCAAATCTACCCAAACGGCTCTCGTTTTTTTTACTATTGAGCTGTTACACCTCATAAACATGTTCTCAGTCTTGTCATACGTATGCCAAAGTGGTTCATAGCGTTTTGTACAATTGAGAACATTGGTTGATTCGGAAACCGAGTCGACAAAAAATGTTTTTTCTTTAATGTTTTTTTTATTAATATTATAGCAATACTAGTGAAATATTAAAATCTGTTAGGAAAATATTTATTTAATATTTGCTTAAATTCCTTTTTTATTTCCCCTATATCATGTAATTGTTATTAGGAAAAGTAAATCTTTTCGTAATTCTTCTATAGCAGCCATTCTCAAAGCTTGGCGGGCCACATGTGGCCCGAAACGCACATGCTATCTTCAGTTAGCTTTTCTTACCATATGTTTGCAGATATATTTTTTTGAAAAATATATCTGCAAACACACTGTGCATCCAAAAAGTTTCTATCATTAGGAAAAATAACATTATACCTACCAAATGAATTAAATTTAAATTCATCGAATGTTTACCTATATTACTTATAAAAACCCTGCCATTATATTCAGTATCTCAGTCGTATTCTTTGTCAGAGTTTTAGAATACTCAGAATCGTCTTCAGCTGATTCAACAGATTCCAGTTCTTCGTCTTCACTTTCATCTAACTACTATATCATTTCTGTTATACAGAACTTTGATCACAACCAAATGGGTTCCATACGCTAAACATAATTGGTGATTTACATTAATAGACTGCGGCCCAGCGAATAAGTACAAAAAAGTGTACTATAGCTATGTTCAAAATTTATCGAATTACCGGTAAAAACAATGTAGAATTACCGGTAACAATTTGAGGCTAAAATTCGCAATTTACCGGTATTGTAATCCCTACATATATATTTAAATCATTTGAAAAAAAAACAATTTTTAAATAATATAGTTTTTTTACTGGGTCCAGGTTTTAGATAACCATTGGAAATGACTAGCCAGTCAGCTGTTTCTTTTATCATTCTTTTGATTTTCATACTATCAGTATTTCTCTGAAGATAATGCTTTCTTTGGTGTGCTTGTTTTCTTTTTTAATTCGATCATAAAGTTGAGTGTATCTAGTGACAGTTGCATTAAATTTTATACACAGATGACTTTTGTTGTCACTCTGTCTCATTAAATATTTGTACTGTTCTTTAAGTTTGTCCATATTTGCACTTTCTTTTACTACTAATTTTAGGTTTAAATTTTATGGATTATTAGGTAATGCCAATTGGTTTAATAACAGGCTAAAACTAAGTTTATTTATTATGCAATACTTGGACCTGCAGTCTACATAAATACAATACATTTAAAGAGCTACTTCAATGTAAATAAATAAAATATTGATAAATACTGAGTGAAATTTGAAATCCAAGACATTTTAAATCTCAGACAACTACTTAAATACAGAACAGTCCAGGCTAATCCCAAATGTATGGCAAGTCTATATATACAGTATATATATGTATATATATTTGGATATTGATAGCTCTTACTTCCATGATAAAAATTAGAATTTGACCTGCATTAAATTAAATATCATTGGGTATTATGTTTGTATAATAATAAATGTCATTAAAAATATATCAATTTAAATTTCACTTTTAACATAAATTGTATTAATTTTCTATTCCATGCATAAACAAAAGAAAATGTTTATATATTTTATAAATATTATAAATTTACTTTCTTTCAGATCTAAATGTACTAAATGAAGTTCGACAACAAATACCTTTGAGAAAACAACTAAGGAAAGATGTATATCAACTTACAGAAGTAAAATAGAAAAGATAATTAAATAAATTAAATAATTTTATTTTTGTACTAAATTGTGAAATAGATTTATTAAAATATATTGATTAAAGCTTTTAGTACCAAAAATATTTTTCATATTCTGACATACTAGTAAATTTCAGAAAATAAATTTAATGGAGAAACATGTTTACAGTTTTTTTATATTAATTCCTTCATTGCTGCAATTTTCCATTATCCAGTTTATTATACTTAATATATTTAATCATATTAAATATTTAGTTTATTTATATTTATAAAACAAAAAGAAAGCCATACATCCATCCGTAAATTTTATTCAAAATGAATAAATTATACAGTATATAATAATTTGAAGAATTATATAATTACAATATTTTAATGGATCTTTATTAAAAGCAAGAATATGAGAGAATGTAGGCCTAATTAAAGATAAAAATAATTCTCAATTCAGTTCTCTTTATTTAGAGTTTCTCTTGCTTGTATTATCCTCACTTCATTCTAGCCCTTTTGGTCATTTATTATAACAAAATCCATCCCCACTCATTTTTGAATACATATAAAGTATAATCCAGAAGACAAAAAAGGTCAATATTGATGAGAGAGTTGTCTGGGCGGTCTTACACAGGCCCAAGATTGAAATTTTAAATCGTAAAAAAAAAAATTATAGAAACATTTTTTTTCTGTGTCTGCTTAGAATCTGAGGCCTTTGCTTACTCGGAGCTCTACTTTTGCACGCACTGTGCATACCTATAAATCCGCTACTGCGTTCATGCAGAATCAAGTGCGATTTTCACAATTTGCGACCAATAGTCATATCATAAAACTTGGGTGGCGAAGCTATGCCACACATGCCCATACTTGCACGCAGGAAAATTTTTGGGCACGCAAATCTTGGACTGATAAAAAACAAACTCCGGATAATCCGAGATTGAATTATCCGGGCTGCGGATTATCGATGTTTTAGATGCAATATCTGAAGGATTTTTAAGCGTCCCAGATACGTTTATATTTTATATAATAGGTAATCATAATTAGAATCAAAATTGCAAATTTCTTGCTGCAAATAAATTTCTTTCCATTTCAATAAATTATAGAGCTTTTGAATATATGAATGTATACAATTTATTTATTTTTTAATATTCATATTGTCCATAATTCCGATTTTTTTGAGTATTTTGTGGATTATCCGGGAACTTGGTTATCGAAGGAATTAATTTCTCGTACAACTCGATTAATCGGAAGTTTTTTGTTTAAAATTCGAATTGGCATGCGAGGTATAATTTCTTCAAAAAGTTAGCTAATTTTGGCACCTACCCTTAAAAAGGTTCGCCATTCCTATCATAGATATAATATGCAACAAGATTACAAGAAGGCTCATAAAACATCATCATTTTATTGCTTGTTAACATGACGGTGCCTTCATTAGATTTATGTCAAATTTTATAATTAGTTTTTAAACATAAATTATTATTTCATCAAATAATCTTACAATACTTTTAAGATTAATTCTTAGGATTTAATATGAGATTTGGCAACAAAACCAAAGTTCTGATGTAAATCTACCATCGATGTATCGAAAACAAATCCCTCTTGTAAAAATTAACAGCAGAAAAAATAGTCTATCGTCGCTTCTTGTTGATTTCATGAATTATTCTTTGATTATACAGTAAGACTCCCCTTAGTGATTATGTTTTCTCGAACTTTTTGACTTTCTCGAAATTCAGAAATTCCCGAATTAGCAATTTATTTCTCGAGATTCGAGATTCCCTTTCGAAAATTTTCGAGAATCTCGAGATTTCACGCTTAGTGATTGTTTTCTCGAACTTTTGACTTTCTCGAAATTCAGAAATTCCCGAATTAGCAATTTATTTATTTCTCGAGATTCGAGATTTCCTTTCGAAAATTTTCGAGAATCTCGAGATTTTAATAAAAATTTTTAGTTAAAAAAGTACCCGTTTATGAATAAAAACGAGGCATTTTTAGTTAAAAAAGTACTCGTTTTTAATAAGAATAAAAACAAAATGAGGCAAAAAAATCGTGCAAAATGAAAACAAATAATTTTGGTTTGTTTTGTATTTAATGTTTTAATTATATTGAAAAAATAGATAACATTTCAATAATAATGAAAAAATAATCGGTATTTGTTTTGCAATTTTTTATTAAAATAGCTTTTCAATACACAGTCTATTCGTTTATCTGATAAACGAGTTCTGGTTTAAATACAAAAATTTTAGAAATGGAATTTTTATGCCCATACGTATGTAGATTTATATGAGATTTTAGCCTAATATTTGATGTTTAATGGGTTTAGCATAATATACAGACTTTTTCTTCTCCGAAACAGACTCAATTGCCAAATTATTGATTATATCCTTATTAACTAGTGCAAGTATAAATATATAGCTATAACTTGAAGAAACTAAGTTATTTTCAATGTTCTGCTATTAAAGGTAATTTTCACCACCGTACCTACCCTTCTTGGGACTCAGAGTAAGAATTTTAAAATATGCACATATTGTATAAATGTAATTACTACGGCCAAGATAAAGTATTTCTAAAAGATAGTGAAGATGTATACCACCTTTGACACTCGCTTGATATCTGAAAGTAAAATAACTATTCGTTATGAATTATAGTATGTTTAGTTTGAGCTCTATAAAAGCAAAAATTGTATTTCGATTTTTATTTGTATAATCTAAGTATCTTAATTTGATCTTGATATTCATTATTGTAATGTTTTAAAATAAAATTTATAAGTTTTTAAGAACTTTTTGTCAAATTTAACTTTTGGGGTCTTCTAGAGGCGGATTTAACGGCGGGCGCGCGCCTGGGGCCCCACGAAACCCTAACTTTACACATTTTTCTAATGCAATTATAATTACAAGTTTTCAATTAATAGTAAAACCTGATAGTATGTTTATATTCGCTTATTTTCATTAAAATCAAACTCCAAACACAATGACAAACAATTGCGGTATGCCGAATACGAATACTACACTGGAAACACTGCGAAAAGTACTTCATCTTTTGCTACCTTCTCGCATGTATTCTTAATATGTTTACATTCAAAAAATAAAATCGTATTTGCTACTTTGTAATTATAAAAGTTTCCCCTGCAGACTTTCTATATACGCCGTAGATTTTTTTGTATTCTGTGTGTATAATTAAATATTCAGGTAAGTTCAAATTATGTTAAAATAAATTTAATACCTATTTTTGAAATTATAAAGGTGACGGAATCGGAATAGTACATATGATTTATTTATTTAAAAATATGGTCAATATGTATTTTTATTCCCTTGATTCTCTCTTTTTTTAAGGGGCCCAATATTTTCTTCTGCGCGGGGCCTCTAACCGGTCTTAATCCGAAATTGGGGTCCCCTATATTTCAGGGGTGCGCCAGTGGTGTCCGGAGCCTGTGTACAAAACTTTAGTTGGCGCCCCTATACCCTTCCCCAATAAAAACGTATCAGTGAATAAAAATGAAATACGAAATATATTAATTATAAGTTTATTGAACAAAAAGCAGAAATTGCAAAAAATGTATAAAAATAATAAGCATACAAGAAGGGTACAAAAACAAAAACAACAAAAGTAATTTGGAAAAAATAATTTATTTGGCAAGAAAATCATTTGCGAATTTCAGCTTAAATTTATGTTATTTGGCAAGAAAATCATTTGCGAATTTCAGCTTATATAGTTTTGCGTAAATAAACAGATAAACTTAGTTTTATAAAAATAAAAATATTAAATTTTTTTTGGTGCAAAATTAAACTAACTATATTTTATTTGGCAAGAAAAATCACTTTATCATTTGTATTTTGTATAGGTATAAATAAGAAACAGGTAAACTTTTAAGTATATAAAATAGCAACATATTAAATATTATTGGGTAAAAGAAATAGGTAATAATAAGCATACAAGAAGGGTACAAAAACAAAAACAACAAAAGTAATTTGGAAAAAATAATTTATTTGGCAAGACGTCTATTAAAACAGTGCAAATGATTACGTATGTGAACTAAGCGCTTACTTATCAAAGTCAGCAAAGCGCTTGCCAACTGGATGTACCCTTATATTCATATAGATCAGCGGAAATGGTTGCATTCGATTCGAAATGTAAAACCACATCAAATTTCATTAGAATTTCGAAATTATCTACTAAAATTACCTGAAAAATTGTACTGATAGGCCCCATCTTTATAACGGGGCTTCAGCGGTAAAAAATAATTTTTTGGACTCAGCACCTCCAAATTAGGGGGTGCACTATAAAGGGGGCAAATTTTCGAGCTTCAGCGATAAAAAATAATTTTTGGACTCAGCACCTCGAAATTAGGGGGTGCACTATAAAGGGGGCAAATTTTCGAGCCCGGAAATATGATACCCGTACTCAGAAACCCATTTTTGTTAATAGATGACGCCACTTTCCATTCAGGGAGAATACTAAGTGACGGGGCGAAACAAGCCCTTCCACAGGCTATACACCCCTGCGGAGGGGTCAGCCGGATTGTGGAGGACGGGGATCGACGGGCCAGGTCCGGATCCCATGATAAATATTTTCAAGGGGGGTAGGACCCGAGACTCAAACCCGGATCCTCCAGAGTGAAAGCCGAAGCGTTTCCACGTGGCCAATCCGGCCGACCTCAGAAACCCATTATTCTACCCCAATTACATAACATAAAATGAAAGAAGCAAAACTAATAAATTAAAAAAAATCCTATAAAAAAGGAGAGATTTTTGCATCTGACCCATAAATATACCTTAAGAGAGCTTCTTTTTCTTCTTTCTTTCCTTTAAAATAATTCTGGATGGATCAAAAATGAAACAATAATAGTGATAAAGAGTACTCAGCGAGTGTATGTGTTCGGCTGTCCCTTTATATTTTTGTTTTTGGCTACCCAATCACATCAGTAGAGAGAGAAGTTTGAACTCATTTCTGACCTTATTTGGTCGAGTTGCACTCCCTCTCTTCCACTGGGATTGGCAGTTGGACCTTATTGACAGGATATTTTACAATATTGTTTTTCCTCAGATTTCCAGATCTGGATCTTGCAGCTGTTTGTAATTTGATCATTGATTTCTTCTCTCAAGGCATTATTATGGCTTGTTTGACAGTTATAAAATTCTTCCGTCTCCCCTCCAACCTAAAGTGTCATTTACAGTTAAACTTTTCCCAATTGAATTGGTTAGTTTTTACAGTTTAAACTACTGCGTTATACCTGCAATCTAGAGTCCTCGGTATGAAACATAAATTTAATTTCCGTTTTTTTTACTACAAAAATAAGTTTATAGAATATTGATTTGAAAACTTTGGGGCCCTAGCAATTGCCTTTTTTGCCCATAGGATAACGCGCCACTGCTTGTCTCCTTATTTTAGGTAAGCAAGGTACTTATATTTATCTATACTCTGTTTGGAAAGTTGACACTTGCTGATCTCACATGTAAGGCATGAAAATTCTCAAATAATAGTCTAATCATGTATATCAAGTTAATCCAAAATATCTGACTCTATTGATATAATGGCAAGATTTGAAAATCTGTCTTGTACCATTGTGGAGCGCAAGTAGCTTTTTTATAATTTTAAGAAAAAACCGTTCCGCAGATGCTACAAATACCGGTAATGACAAAAGAATCCAAAGTTTGGATTAAGTCGTTTGAATAAATACTGACTTGTGAATTATCTGATATATATCGCTTTTAAAATTATAAATAAATGGTTGACAGTGTAAAATTTCTTTGCCGAAAATTCTTAAATAATAGTCTAATCATGTATATCAAGTTGATCCAAAATATCTGACTCTATTGATATAATGGCAAGATTTGAAAGTCTGTCTTGTACCATTGTGGAGCGCAAGTAGCTTTTTTATAATTTTAAGAAAAAACCGTTCCGCAGATGCTACAAATACCGGTAATGACAAAAGAATCCAAAGTTTGGATTAAGTCGTTTGAATAAATACTGACTTGTGATACTGATCTGATATATATCGCTTTTAAAATTATAAATAAATGGTTGACAGTGTAAAATTTCTCTGCATAAATCATCTGAATGATTCTAGTAAGTTAATTTTTTTCGTAAAAATATTCTTTATTTTGTGAAGTACTTAACAAATACAAAAACTGAAATGAATTCATATTTTTTTTTTAATAAAGTAAATCTTTCCTGCAAAGATTCTAATGTTTGATCTATTATGCAGAGAAAAAAATTTATTTTAAATGAAATTTCAGGATCGACCTACTATATTTTCATTTTCATGTTCGTAATCAAATTGTGTTGGCTTTTTTACGTCACCTTAATGGTCCACCACTATAAAATACAGATTCTGCGTCAATTATTGCTGCAATTAATTTTGAGCTTTTTACAATTTCTTTGAAAGTTTCATCAGACCTATAATCATTTAAAAATTGATTTAGATCATTCAATGCATTTAAAGCAAGTTGAAGATTCATAGATGAAGACTGCAGTATTTTGCTGAAAATGCACTTTATTTAAAATATCATACATACTCTAATACAACAAATAAACGTAAATGTAGGAATTTTTCATCTAGACATTTTGTCTGATATTTGGATTGTTCTCCCAGTTTTGAAAAGTCATTACAAATTTCAAATAAAGCATCATACACTTCAGGTAAATATTTATAGAGAGGTTTTATGGCATCAATTCTGCTCGATCACCGTTTTTCGGGGGGCAGGCGCACCCTTTGCCCCCCCTACGCTATGCCACTGTGCTAAGTTTATACATTTTATTTAGGAAATGCATTACCTGTTTCTCTATTCTCTTACGTCGAAAGACACAAAGCTTACATAAAAAATCTGACAACTGTTATCAACGTGAAAAATAATGAAGCGTCTTATCGTTTGATGATTTTTAAATCATCAAACGATAAGACGAATCAAACGATTCATCGAATGATTAAATTTTGGGTTAATTAAAAGAAATTTGAAGCACTTATTTAAAATAATTAATATTTTGTTATTTTATAATTAAAATAACATAAAAATTTAATTATAATTGCATCTATGTAGTTAATTTAAAAAAATATTATAAGCTTGAATTTTTAAAATCAAAAATTTTCTGGAGTGAAGATTACATAAAATGAAATTTTTGAAATTTTATTGCCCACTGTCACGCGATTTTTATATATAATTTCCAAAAAACGGTGATTAAATCATCAAATATGATTTTTAAATCATCAAACGAAAAGACGCTTCATTATTTTTCACGTTGATAACAGTTGTCAGATTTTTTATGTAAGCTTTGTGTCTTTCGACGTAAGAGAATAGAGAAACAGGTAATGCATTTCCTAAATAAAATATATAAACTTAGCACAGTGGCGTAGCGTAGGGGGGCAAAGGGTGCGCCTGCCCCGAGCGGCACTTTGCTAGGGGAGGCAAAATCCCTATCGTTGAATTAATATTAAGAAGACTAGAGGAGATCCAACTCCGCAAAACAGTGAAGCTGAACGTCCGCAACAATATTTTGCGCCGCAAAGTATATGCCCCACTACTCTTCATAAAGTGTTGTCTTTTAACAACACGTGCACAACTGCTTGAGTATCTAAAAACAGTTTGCATTTGCAAATTTCGTTCTTTGTCGATGTATATTGCCTTACATGTGAGATCAGCAAGTGTCAACTTTCCAAACAGAGTATAGATAAATATAAGTACCTTGCTTATCTAAAATAAGGAGACAAGCAGTGGCGCGTTATCCTATGGGCAAAAAAGGCAATTGCTAGGGCCCCAAAGTTTTCAAATCAATATTCTATAAACTTATTTTTGTAGTAAAAAAAACGGAAATTAAATTTATGTTTCATACCGAGGACTCTAGATTGCAGGTATAACGCAGTAGTTTAAACTGTAAAAACTAACCAATTCAATTGGGAAAAGTTTAACTGTAAATGACACTTTAGGTTGGAGGGGAGACGGAAGAATTTTATAACTGTCAAACAAACCATAAACAATGCCTTGAGAGAAGAAACAATGATCAAATTACAAACAGCTGCAAGATCCAGGTCTGGAGAT
>AYEL01053990.1:0-40197 GCA_000484575.1 Olivierus martensii
ACACATCCTTGTTTCAAATTTAAATTTTAAAACAATAGAAAACTTAGATTAAAAAGTTTATATAAATTTTATCTATTTTAAACTAACAATCATAATCGTTAGATGACAAACTCAGCTAAAGTAGCAAACAAATGTAGCGCTGACTTCGCTTATCAGCAAACTCAGCAATTGATGACGTCACTTATACTAAGCGGACCGTCCAGTTGGACAGCTAGACGGCCTGCTGAGTCAGCTGCTTACCAACTGGATGCACCCTAAATGAAAAAAATCGCATTTTTATGAAACTATGCGATTTTTTTTCATTTTCATTGTTTTTATCAGTCCTGAATCTCTGAAAATTCTGTTTTCTCAATTTTATTTAAAAATTTTAGTCGAGGTCACCACAATGATCCTAAATTATATATCCCTGATACCATAAATACTAAATATAATAAAATATAATGCAATAAGCAAGTTTTCAACGAAATGCCTCCGTTTTCTTTAAAATACGAATTCCGAAAAGCATGCTGAGTAATTTGCTCTCCTACCGGTAATTTATCGATAGTGATAAAAACAGTGACAATGAAAAAAATTGCATTGTTTCGTAAAGATAGGTTATAGGTCAACGGAAATGGTTGCATTCGATTCGAAATATAAAACTACATCAAAATTCATTGGAATTTCGAAATTATCTATTAAAATTAGTTGAAAAATTGGACTGAAAGGCCCCAACTTTGGGACTCTGTATCTCGATAACGGGGCCTCAGCGGTAAAAAAGTAATTACATTTTTGGACTCAGCATCTCCAAATTAGAGGGTGCACTATAAAGGGGGTAAATTTTCGAGCCCGGAAATATGATACCCATACCGATTCCTGAAAATATATGTTTATAATTTTGATATTTTCCAGGATTCATTATAATTATCCATAATACATGTTTATAATTTTGATATTTTCCAGGATTCATTAATTTATTCCCATTGGTAGTTTGATTAGTGCGGTTTTGATATATGCAGTGTATTGTGATTTTGATATCTTCCAGGATTCATTATAATTATTCCCATTGATTTTTTAGTTTGATTAGTGCAGTTTTGATATATGCGGTGTATTGCGAGGATTTATTAAGCTCACTAATCAAGGTATTCCTGTATTAGAATTCAAAACGTGTTTCGCAATTATGTTTTGTTTTCCAGTTTGTAAAAATTTTAAATTTTGGAGAAAGAAATCTCTTTTCAGCTTAATATTTTCCTCGCTCTAGAAAACTTTATCTTTATAATAATATCATATTTTGTGGGGGAGGGGCGGCATATTGGGCGGCAGAAACCTACGCTACGCCACTGACTTAGCACTTTCATCTGCAAAATCTAAGAAATTTTTAAATACTTCTCTATCTTGCCACCGGTCTCCTCCATCCTCTACACCGTCCTAACCATCACTTTTCAACCAGTTCCATTCAGCTTCTGCTCTCTCTCTAACTTCTTCAGCATTCAGAAAAACAAAGCGCATTAACAATGACTAAAATTTGTTTAATCAACAAAGTTTCATAGCAAACATTGTCACATTAATATTTTCTTTCAAGAACTTAATAAAATTCTAAGAAACTATAAATTATTTTAAATTTAATTAATTAAACTTAAAATAATAATTCTACTGCTTGATTGAGTAGTTGAGGTTCTAATTTATTGTAATTATTTATATAGGAAAGGCCAATTATAAATATGATTATAATAAAAATAAAATTGCTTTATTATTTAAGCATTACTGTAAATTACATGTTATACTAATAACAGTATTATTTTCACCCTTTATGTCATACTCATCTTCTACCATTAGTTATTTACATAATAAAGATGTGAATAGACGAAAAACATGATTAACTTAAGAAATTTGGAATTAGTTTTGACTGATCGGCTAATTAATCTTATCACTTAATTATAATTCTATTAATTTATGCTAGTAATAATTCGTTATATTTAAATCTAAATATTCCTTATTAAATTTTAATTCAGTGAATTATCATTGAGAAAAGTCATATTTAGAAAAAAAAATTACTTTTTTACACTAATTGCTTTTCTTTGTATTACAAGCATCCCTCTCTTTGATTATGGAATGGCGCTTATAATGCACACACAGATTACATTAAGGCTTAGTTCCCACCAAGCTGCGAAAAACGATAGGCGAAGCGAATTGACGTCAAAATGTCGTCATATCCGGCGAATGTGCTAGCGAATTCATGTCTCTTTCAAAGCTGAAAAGTTTCAGCTTTTTCGCTGGCGAAAAATATTCGCCACCAATCATAGCCAATCCTTTGACGTCAAAGAGCAGCTTATTCAAAGATGGCCGGCGTCAACACATTCGACGTGGAGATATTTTTATTAGAATTACAAAATGCACCTTTTTTATATAACAAAGGCGATTACAGATATAAAGACATAAAGATGAAAGAAAATCGGTGGAATATTATAGCCGAACACTGTCATTTAACGTCTTCTTTTCGGACTAATTTCATTGGATAATTGGTATCGCATTCACTTTTCGCATTTTTTTTTTTTTTTGCTTTTCCCAAGTTCTCTGCGCATCGCCAGTCATGACGTCAATTCGCTTCGCCTATCGCTTTTCGCAGATTGGTAACTAAGCCTTATACAGATGTTTCACTCAGCACATTTTGTGGAAATTTCAACAATGGTAGAGACCTCTTCGTTATGTTATATTTCTAATTTTAAATTATTAAAACGTGCTTGTACATTTAACTATATTAATGTCAGATTTTCAAAATTATTAAATAATTTCGTTTAAATTAAAAATTATTGTTTGCTGAATTAAAATCACGTGATACGTATAACGTGAGTTCTCACGTTTAAACTGAGACTGGGCTCCATTATTCAAAGTTAGCGGTACATATATACAAGTTTCGTAATTAGCCTCCAAAATAAAGAAAGAAGTTTCGTGATTATACGTATAACGTGAGTTCTCACGTTTGAACTGAGACTGGGCTCCATTATTCAAAGTTAGTGGTACATATATACAAGTTTCGTAATTAGCCTCCAAAATAAAGAAAGAAGTTTCGTGATTATACTCATTTATAATCACGATAATATTCATTTTATTATAAAATGAATTCATTTATAATCACTTATATTATATAATCATTTATAATCACGATTCATTTTATAATATAAAATGAATAAGAAGAAAGTCATTATGGAAGATATTTGTGGTAAAACCAAACAAAATTTTGGTATTTCACTGTTTCGTTTTCTATCTGATATTTATTTAAACATAAAATATGTAGATTTTTTTGGGATAAAATACTGTGTTGTATTGATTGCTTGATTAAATGCTGTATAGAAATGTTCCTAATTTTGAATATTTTTCAATAAATTTATTGATATTTGCAATAATTGAGTTAATTTCATTTTAATATCTTTACTGTTTTCTTCAAAAAATTGCTTAATATATTATTCAGAATACAAAAAGGTATCTAAATACAATATATATTTAAAATTTTAATTTAATCGGCTTTAAAGTAATGACTTTACGGCAGTAGTGAATTGGTGATTATGTCATCGGATTCCACGTGTCAGCATCACAACTACTTCCGGCGAGATGTCATGTGGTATCCGGTGACGTAAATCGGTTGAAGCGCCATCTCTATTGCGAGAGCCTTTCTCTGATTGGCTAGCGAATGCTCTCCAAAGTTTCCAAGGCTGATATAGGGAGTGGAACATCTGTATGTGTAATCTGTGAATGCACAATTGGTGGTATTGCAGTCGCGTGCGCAACGAAATCTTTTGTATGGTTTAATATCAACGATCGTTAAATTTTATATAAAACGGCTAACTTGTGTTATATATAGGATTGAGAAATATGACTTTCGTGAATAAAATGATCAACGTGCATTCCAAAAAGTTAGAACATAATATAAACTTGTAAAGGTGAGCTTTCGTTAAGAATATCTTGTTTTCAGCTATTTCATAATCATTTGTTATTTTTCAATATGGAGAATGTTCAAATGAGTATCAAAAATAAATAAATGCTTAAATTAATTTTTAACAAACGATCACTGATTGCGTTTTATAATTTTAATATAGCTTTATTTTATTAAATACAAATTTATCCTAATTCATGTTAAAAAATCTGTTGTCTGGTGGCACCGTAGCATAATTAACAAATAATCGTTAATTTGGCAGTTTAATTCTAAAATAGGTCACTAGGGATAAATTTGGCTAGATTAGAAATATTTGGATTAAAATCTTTTTTATATATTATTATTTTTGTCATAAGAATTTAAAAAGACTGAATAGAATTCGTATTATTTATATTAATATAGTATTTAATAATAAAATAAATAAAATAATAAAAAATTCTTATTAAGCACGATTTTTATTAACTTGTTATAAATTATACAAACGTATACAGATAGAGTGTAGTTAAATCATTTTATATTTATAATACTGTATTTTTAAGCTTATTTAACAAATAGCAATAATTTTTAGTTATCAAAATATTTTTTTATAATATATAAAATATAAATTACTTTATAGAGCATTATGTTCGACAGTCAACCGAAAATCAATCTTAATGGTTCGTTATTAAAAGTTGCTAGCTTAACTGTAAGTATAACGCTCTCCAGAGAATATTTTTTATTGCAAATAAAAATAATTTCCAAAAACTTATGATTAAGTAGATATTTCGTTTAATATCTCTCTAGAGAATTTTCTTAGAAGATTTCACTTTCGATTGTTTATTTGTTTAGAGAGAACCGTATCAAAAAATTAACTGCAACATGGAAAAGTGTGTAGGAGAAGGATTCAGCTTTGAAATAATTAACAAAATGGCGAATTATTTTAATTTCACGTAAGTTTTATTTGTAATATATAGTTACAAATAAACGATTCTTGATGACACATTTTTATGAAAACTAAAAAATTTATAAATTTTCCAATAAAAATTTTAAAAAATTAATATAATTTTATAAAGGGTATGATTCTACTTTGACTGCCTCGCGTTTTCGCAGCGCGTCGCGCACACGGACGCGACGGCAAATATAGTACAGTACTCCATCCTTTACCAAGCACGAAAAAAAAATCGACTGGCATTACGGTGCGCTTCCTCTTCTTCTTCACCGATTAATATGGAGGTTTAAGCTGTGGCTTTTTCCTCCGATTAAGAGACTGGTACGAGTAAGGTGCGAGGCGGTCCGGTGTCCATGTGGGGTCCTATCGTAAACCCTAGTGACGGATTTAGGCACCGCCAGCAGTCGCGGTTCCGTATAGGGACCCGCAAATGAGATCCCAGTGACGGATGCGTCAACCACCGAATGGTTCGAGTTGACCCCTTTAGGAGCCTTTAACTCCATGCGGGGTCGGATGGTGGGCATATTCCGACCCCTTAACCATAGGGAGTTACGGTGCGCTAAAACGTGAATTGTTATTTATAGACGCGTCGCACTAAGGTCAGACGCGAGGCAGTCAAAGTCGAATCCTACCAAATAAACTTAAGAATTTTTGTAATTTGGAAATTGTATCCAATAGATATCGTTTCTATGAAGCGATTTTTTAGTTTACAATAGTCAATCAATTTGTGTTATTATCACAGTCTTATACTATAATTTTACCATAAAATTTTTAGTTGCTTCATTTATAATTTAATGTTTGGAGATAGTAAAATTATTTTATCATTCTAATATAAAAAAAAAAAAACTATTCCATTCTTCATTTCCAGAAATCATTTCTTTTTAATAAATTATTATTTTTTTCTAGTTACAATATTATTATACCGAATAATAAAGTTTACGGTTCTAAATTATCGAATGGAACTTGGATAGGATTAGTTGGGCTGCTTGCCAATAATGTAAGTTAATTAAAATTAATAACTTTTCAAAAATATTTTATTCATGCAAGATAATTAATTTTAGGAAGCAGACATTGTTGCTGTTCCTCTTACAGTGATCCAAGAGAGGAAAGAAGTTGTGATTTTCTCTTTAACGCTTTTTGAAGACAGTATTGGAATTATGATGAAGCAACCTAACATAAGTGATAACAGTGGAGCTTTGCTTTCATCTTTTAACCTCTATGTGAGAATATTTTAATTATTGTATAGTTTAGTTTATTTTTTTCTTATAAAATTTTGTTAAACAGGTTTGGATTATTTTCATCTTTACCTCTATATTAATGGGTCCGCTTATCTATATTCTGCAACATATACACTATAAATTGATCATATTGGAAAAAGAACCGGCTAGGAAGAATGATTACAAATTACTTGATTGCTTTTGGTTTGTTTATTCTGCATTAGTTAAGCAAGGTAAATGAGAATTATCCAATTTATTATATAATTTATATTCAGAAGACTGTGCAGAATATGATTATCATATACAGTATATTGATATTTTTGCATAAATAATAGCCTAATGATTAACTGAAACATGTTTTCTTTTGAATATTTGTTTACTGAAAACTAATTAAGATATATTAACAAGAATTTGAACAAAAAAAGTACAAAATTTTGTACAACAGAACAAAAAAAGTGCGATATTCGCTGGTTTGCATCATTATGGCGTGTGCAATTGTTAAAATATCTAAAATCTTCTGTACTGGTTTTAAATAGTATAATTATTATGAGTGAAAACCAATTAAGATATATTAACAAGAATTTGAACAAAAAAGTACAAAATTTTGTACAACAGAACAAAAAAAAGTGCGATATTCGCTGGTTTGCATCATTATGGCTGGTGCAATTGTTAAAATATCTAAAATCTTCTGTACTGGTTTTAAATAGTATAATTATTATGTAAGGGATAAAATTAATATAAATTCTATTATTAACCTAATTCAAACAGATAAAAATGCAACTGCAGGAGAAAAATGATTTGAATTTTTTAAAAATGATAAAGCATGAACATGAAGCAATGGTGAAACCTGAGGGAAGCTATATAATTTTTTTTATCCCAAAAGTAGAAAGAAAGTTAGCAGCTAACAATATTTTGTTATAATTATCGCAGTTTGTACGTTATAAAAACTGCATATTACATAATAGACATTAGTCCTGAGTGATCTGGAACAATGTCTCATTATTAGGAGTGTTGATTTTCCGCAATAGCGAAAAAAAATGCTAAATGCTCTCAAACGACGTGTACTTCCATATTTTCATTTTTCATCATCGATTAATTAATTTTTTATTGGCTATGAATCTGTGACAAAATGCGAAATGTATTAAAAATATAAAATTTTTACATTACTGCGATATACATGTGAAATCCAAGATTTTTAAATGTTAAATAATATTTTTTAAACGCGATTTAATAAATTTCAATAAATTTCGTTTCCTTAATATTTTTACACCCCCTGAGATTTCACATAATCTGATTGTCTGTCCCAGGTAGATTGCAATGTTTCCTTTCTTCTAAAAATTTCCATTCCAATTTTTGTTTTTAGGTCTGGCACGTATTGTGGTGATCAGTGAATCAATCTCGTTAATTCTTACAAAAGTTTGAACGTATAGTAAAATTCGATTTAATGTGTATCAGATGTCTGAGAAGAATTTCTCGTTATAACTTTTATTCGTTATACAGTACTCGAGAATCTAAAACATCCAGCTGTGTAAGAATTATTCTTACACAGATCTTACATTATTATTTTTAGATCTTAATAGGGTATTTACTTCACTAAATTGTCCTTTTTTATTATAATTTTGAAATTGCAATAAGAACAGGAAAGATTATGCGAAATTTTAATTAAGATATTTATAAAAAAAATATCATTTTAGCTCAAGTATAAGAAAAATACAATAAAATATAGAAATTATCTTATATTTGAATTGAAAAATTAAAAGTCAGCTTATACGTGGAAGTTCGAAATACCGGAAGTCTGCCATATTGTTTCCGGCTCTAAACGTTTTTCCGCAATATGTATCCATGATATTTTTAAACGCTGCTTACATTTATAATATATTTTCTGGTAAGTTTTTTCAGTTTTCTATATACGATATTATAAATGCGATTTGAATTAATTAAACTGTGATTTAATATTTACAAAACGTCTTTTATTTCTGTTTTAAATTAAACATATTACCATATAAAAAATATTGTTTTGCATTTTCCCCAGATATATTTATAATACATAGTTTATAACATAAACTATGTATTATAACTTTAAACAATAAAAATTTTACACTGCATATAAACTTTATATGCAGTGTAAAATTTTTATTGTTTATATAATGTCATTTTTTATTGGTTTTTAATATAGTTTTATACTGTCTATAAAAAATACAATGATGAACACGGAATCAGTATATTGATACTGACTAAATGCATTTCTGTAATGTCCGTTTCAGTAAAACTTTCTTTGCTCGTTTTGATTTTATTCTTCAATCTTTAATTCGGTGTTTGAATAAGGGATAAATGGAGAATCCAAATAAGAAAAAAATTTCTAAAATTTCTCCTGCAGTTGATAGCGATTATATTTATTTTAATAAATATCAAACGGGAAAATTACGTGATTTTTTTATTAATTATCCCTTTTCTAAATCTTGAGAGGCATCTCAAACGCGCAAAATATATTATATAGATAATTTATAAAATTTGATATTCTAATCGGAATATGATAAATGTGTGTACGGTATAATTTATGTTTTAATGCTAATTTAATGCTACAGTTTTAAAAAATACCAAAGCATATTATAAAATTTGGATTTTTAATTTAATTTGATTCAAATTTTGATAGGCAAGAATCAAATATATAATAAAGAAATGAATCTGGTATAGTTAAAAATCTACAACGATATATATATCTTAGATGGGACATTTAATATTAAATTAAATTTCATATATTTTCTATTTTTTATAATCATTTAAGACAAAAATTACTTGAATGCTTCTTTAAATTTGAACTGTTTTGTTTGTTATATTCGAGAGATTACACATTATAAACATGAAATTTTTATATGTAAACATACGTAAATAAAACTTGGAATTAGTATTCATCCGTTATAGCTTTGATCTTGTTATTTCCATGCTCATTATAAATGAGTTTAATTGTATTTTTTTCTCAATGCAAATTATTTAAAATGTGAGAAATAAAATACCAATATATCAGCAAATAAAGTATTATAAAAATGTGAATGATTCAGAAATTCCAAAGTGCAAGTTTCACAGAAAATTATCAAGTTGATTACTCAGCTGGTGGCCTTGTTATTGTTTTGCACATATGCTATGAAATAAAATGATATCAAAGGACGAATATAAAATTATTATTATTTAATAAAACACATACAGAATTCTTAAAAATTACTTAAAAAAGCATATGGAGCAATGAAAAAATCGCAAGTTTATAGTTTTGTACAAGCATTTTCATAAAATGGACAATTCTCAGTCGAAGATGGCACAAGATCCAGTCTGTCAATATCAATGTTTAAAGAAGAAAATGTTTTGAAAATAAGTAAAACTCTTCCAATTAACAAACACTATATAAATGATGATATTGCTTTTATTTTGCATATATGATAATTACAATGTGAAATATCCAACTTTTAAATATTGTAAAATGAGACTAGTAAGCAATTATTTTGTTTCAAAGCAATTGCAAATTGAATAATAATAGCTAAGAGTTGTCATTTATACCAGTCATCTTCAGTACTGTATAGTATTTAAAACAAAAATATAAGTTTTTAACACAATTATGATTAGAGATGAAACCTGATGTTTTTCTTTATAATTCGACAATCATTAGAATGATATCTAAAAATTCACCAAAAAAAAAAAAAAAAAAAAAAAAAAAAAAAAAAAATTGAAAAGAAAAAAAAAAAAAAAAAAAAAAAGAAAAAATCGGAGATTGACTGTTCAAAAGGGAAGATGCTAATACCGAAACTTTCTTTATACAAGAAATGTTATTTTTTATGAATTTATCATAGAAAATAAAAACGTTGCTAAAAAAGTTTTTTCATAAATATGGTAAATATAAAGTTTTGAAATTAGAAGATACAGACTATACCTTTACAGACAAGATAACTGGAAAATGATCCATGATAATGCACCTGCGTACAAATCAGAATTATTATTAGAATATCTAACAAAACATTCTATAACTATTTTGAATATCCACCGTATTCTCTCGACTTTATTACTCACAATTTTAATTATTTTTTTTTTAAATAAGAAATTTAGTAAAAGAAGGGAAGCCAAACGAAACGATTTCCACATGACAAGAGCATTAACTCGATGAAAGAAAACGAATTTTTGAAAAGTTTTTCAGTTCATTGTAGAAATATTTCCAGAACATTTTTATTCGATCTTGTCTAATCAAGTCTGCCATCCAGCCAACTTGATTAGACAAAATAGAAAAGCTTTGGCTTACCACCCTCGAGGATCGGGTTCTCACACTTCCAGTTTTTCAGGAGGGTTCCGGGCTCGGCCGCTGAACCCCATCCTTCAGTCATTCACCCCATCATGGGTGTTGGCCAGCCTGTGATGGGTTCTATAAGTGGCCGCCGGCCCGGCCCGTTGAACCTCATCTTCAACCATCTGGTTGATCTCATCATGGGTGTTGGCCAGCCTGTGATGAGCTCTATAAGTAGCCGCCGGCAGATAATGAATATCCCATGAGGATATGGAGGCTTAACCGAACTAACCACAGTATATCTCGTGTACGATATGGGGGCTTAACCTACCTAACTTAACCTTGTCTAACAAACACGATAGAATAAACTGTTTTATTAGATAAATTTGAAAGTTCTATGTAGCACCTAAATTTTTTTTCTTTCTCAGGATAATCTACTTTAATTATGTACATAATTATTTTTAAAATTAAACATGAATTCCATATAGTGTATAACTGTAAAATTAGAATGTTATATATACAAAATCATATATAATAAAGGAACAAGCGTGTGGTGTCCATGTTTCTGCGCATGTGCGAATTCCCGCGCCAGAATTGTCGCCGTTACTGTTTTCTTTCGCTTCGAATCTTTAATCGCGTCTTTTAGAAAAATAAATCCCAACTTCATTATAAATTTTGCTTTAAATTATCATAGTTTACTTCCTATTTATATGTCTTTTTATAAATTTTGCTTTAAATTATCATAGTTTACTTCCTATTTATGTTTGCATACTCTTTTTGTTATTGACTCAAATTTGGCTTTTTCGATCGAAAAGTTGGTTGTTCCCCGGCTCGAGAGTTCAGTTGCATTCGGTGCGCGAGGCTACATAAATGTCGCATTTAAATAATATTTAATTTATTTCAGAATTTAAATAATATTTTATAAAATTATAATTTTTTAAGATAAAAATTATAATTATTACCTAAATAACTAAATCGGTAAACAAGTTTGTTACTTGCCAATTTCATATAGGCTTAAAGAAACTTAACTGTTTCGTTTCGTTTTTGGCTGCTTCGTTTTTGGTGTATTTGGGCACATAGTGACCAAGGGCTAACTAGTTAGAACAGAAATTTATTGTTATTCTTTTATGAAAAGTACTAGGAATAAATTTTTGATACAAAACAACTTATTCCTAGGTAGCGAACTTTCTCCCACTTATGATTCGACTCGTATTTTATTTGCTACTTGGTGGTTATTTACTTTAGTGGTTACCACGTTTTATACTGCAAATCTCACAGCTCTCTTAAGTCTGGAAACCTACGCCGTAGAAACAGATATAAATGGAATTTTAAAGAATACAGATATGAAATGGGTGACAAGAAATGGATCTGCACTTTACACTCATATAATGGTAAGCTTTTGTTTTCTTCATTCATTGTAGGATTTATTATAAAATATTTATGACGAATCAAATTCAGTTTATTCTATGTTATTCTAAATGAAATTTATTTAGTAAAAAATAATGTTTTATCTTACATTATAGAAAGGAGAAGAGGAAATTTTTTCGAACTTAAAAAAATCCTTGAATGAAAACAGAGGATTATTTTTGAACAATGATGAAAAGATTTTCGAACTCGTTCTTAAAAATGGCAAGTTCTCTGACAGCATTAAAATAAATAAATAAATATATATATAGTACAGGCATCCCTCCTATAACATAGTAGATAGGTTCCTGAAAAACACCATGTTGTATGAAACCATGTTATATGAGACCTAGAATCATTACAAAAAGATGAATTATGTTCCAAAATCAATTCAAAACAAATAACTTTCTTTAAATCCACATAAGTAACTTAATATTTATTAAGAAAATAAATAGCATGAAACAAATAAAGAAAAAAATATATGCATAAGACCTTGAAAAACAATATATGTAAAACAAAAGGAAAGAAAAAGTATATAGCGTATAAAACATTCATTTAATAATTATATCATCCTTACTATCGTTTCGTTAAAACAAGAACTTTTTTTCCTTTAACAATATCAACTTCAGTTTATGAACTTTTTTATGCGTTTTAAGTTTGTATATTTTCTGCTATCTTTACAAAATTTGTAATCTAACCCTTCCTTTTGAAAACAATCCTTCCTTTAGCATATACATAAAAAGAATTTATGAATAAAAAGTTTTATTCTTCAATAAGGAATGTGAAAGAGAAGAAAAAAACTTTTTTTTATCCAAGAATTGTACGTTTGAAACACAAAATGCTCAATTGTCGCCAATTAAACCAATTTCAAAATTAATTCAATTAACTCAATTTCAAATCGAAATTGAAAATAGACGGCATATCGTCCCTCTTCATGGCAAACTAGCGAAATTGCATTTATGATTAATTTTAGCAAATTATTTCCCAATGATTGCATTTTTGAGTATGTATTGTATCCCCTAGTATGGATTTACAAAAATTAATGAAAATGTTTTTTGGAATGTAAACGTAATTTTCTAAATGTGTTAAGTAAAAACCGTGTTGTAGAAGTACCATGCTATAGGAATGTAAACGTAATTTTCTAAATGTGTTAAGTAAAAACTGTGTTGTAGAAGTACCATGCTATATGAGGGTTTCCGCAATTTTCAAATCGTGTTAGAGCGACACCGTGCTATAGGAGGGATATCTGTATACACATTGAACATATTTACTTATTAATTCAAATATTTTTCTTTGCAGATTATATATTTCTTCTAAATTAGGAGGGATATCTGTATACACATTGTACATATTTACTTATTAATTCAAATATTTTTCTTTGCAGATTATATATTTCTTCTAAATTCGTTTGCTATGAGTTTCATTACAGAAAAAGAATTAATGAAACACAACAAATGTACTCTATGTAGCACAGGATTTCATTTCTTCAAGAATTCTTATAGTTTCGCATTTTCAAAAAATCTCAAGTATATCAACGATTTTAATCAATTGTAAGTTTCTAACTAAATTGAAATATATCAATAAGATTTAATACCTTAACTTTTTAGGATAAAGAAAATATACAAAAATAAAATTTATTAATCATTATCTTATACAGATTTCGGATTAATAAGTGAAAAGATAGTCAAAACTAGTGTAAAGTCTGGATTATAGAATATATAAGTACAGTTTTAAGTCATTACATGACTTATTTAAAATAGTAATTTCTACTATAAAAACAACTAGTATATAAAAAAATAAGTTAAGAACTACTTTGCTTACATTTTAAGATGCAAATAAGTATAATTTTTCTGAAAGGTTCAGTCATATTCGAGAAAATAAAATTGACAATTTGCAAAAAAAAAAAACATGTTTGCATAAACTTCTTGCGCATTATTTATTTGCAGAAAGAGCTGCAACGGATTTCTTTCTTTCTTATATCTTTAAAGGAAAAGCTGTAACATATCTGTTAGCTATTATTTTCATCATTTCTTCACTGACATAATTTTATACTTAAAAAAGAATAAATTATTTTTTGACAATTGACACTAAAAAATTAATAATTTTTTTCCTGCCAAACACAATATAACCTACTTTATCCCGCTGCCTATATCATTCGAACAAATTTAATGGAGGCAAATATTTCCAATATATAGTAAATAACAATAAAAAAATTCAAAACTTCTTTTTTATATTATTAATATTTTTACAAATTTTCTTAATTTTCAATTCTACACATTTTTAACGAATTTCTTACACTTTTCTCACAGCATTCATTTTCTCAGAAAAACAGGATTACTATCCAAATGGATCGTGCAGTATTTGAAGCCAAATCATACTTGCACCATTTCTTCTGTAACTAGTTATAGTTCTTCCCAGTTAGCTCTATCATTAGGAGATATTATAGGAGCTTTCAAAATGTACTTAATTGGAATAGTATCTTCAATTTTCATATTTTTTGTAGAGAAGATTTGGAAAAGAAAAAGTTAACATATATGTGGATACAAATTATTTTCTTATGTTGAAGTGTTTGAATCTGAATTCAAAACTACTTATTCTGATTAAAATGTTACTGTAAGTTATTTGATTATAAAATAAATTATATTAATTTGTTAATTTTCGTAAGATTATGGCGTAATTGTTCAATCTGTTCGTATAAAATACTTCATAAAATATTTCGAAAAATAATATAGGCTAACATTTTTTATATCATCATCATTAGTCAATTGTTTTATTGAGAGCAAAAAGTTTTCATATAATCTAGAATTAAGTTTAAAAAAAACAAATAATTAAATATAAACTTTTAAATACAAAACTACTAAGAAATTAATAGTTCAATACTGTCTGTATATATCAGTACTTTCATATGGATTACATCAGTTGAGAAAAATTCAAATCTTCGACTTTAAATTCCATTTAAATATAGTAAATTCTAACTTATCATATGTATTTACTGTATTTATATACGAACAATACAGTATTATATACTTGTGTATATATATATATTATCACTATATATAATCTGCACACACACTGAATATGCAGATTTGTTTGTGTATACATAATAAACATAACTTTTTTTGGACCAATACCATTTTGTAGTAAGGGAAGTTGTGTATTCCAGCTTTCTGGACTTGTATTGATGGTCATATGAATAATTTTAGAAAGCGGTTGGTTCGAAAGAGGAAAATGTGATTATTTATTTATTTAATTCCTGCAACGCTTCTGGAAACTGTTTTAGTTATGCGTTTGATTGTGGTGGACAGGTTATTCCAGACTTAATCGGTAGCTTATACAAAATAAAGTCAAGTACATGGTTCATCAGTTCAAGTTTCTTTTGCTGCTGTTTAGCACTTTGTGTTTGGGACCTGTTCCTTCCTCCTCCTTATGGTCAGAGAAAAAGTTTCTTCTGCTCTCTCTTCTCTTGTTTCTGGTGGAACGGATGTGAAAAAAACTTGACTTTTGTCATTCCGTTCATACCCGTTTGCTATCTCCTTGTTGGGACTGAACAGACAGTCATTTGCGAGGCTAAAATTCAGCGACCTCTCGTAATCCTTAATCTTATTTTAAAGCCAGTATTTTCATTCTGTAAGTATTCTAACTGGCGTAGCGCACCAGCTCTTCCACAGGCTCCATCCTTGTGGAGGGATCAGCCGGATTTTGAAAGACGGGATCGACGGCCAGACCCAGGCCCCATGATAATTATTTTCAAGGATGGGATCAGAGATTCGAACCAGAGTCCTCCAGAATGGAAAGCCAAAGCGTTTCCACGCAATCAATCCGGCTGACGTCCTTACAGTCTTCGTTAACACAATTGCTAGCGTTAGGGGAGCTTCTTTTACTGAAAACCATTATAAGTATCCTATGTAAACTCTTGACTGATGCATCCTGGCGCGGCCCCGATATCGGACCGGTTGGTATCGAACTTATATTACCACAGATTTCTTAATCCGGGATATAGATGAGTTCATCCCAACGGCGGAGATCCTAGAAGCGATTCAAGACGATGTAACTTATTTTCAGAGGTTCGCCGTTTTCTTTTGTTAACAGATAACACCAGTGGCGGCTCGCCCATAAGGGCTGCAGGACTGCAGCCCTCCCACCAAAATGAAAACATTTTAAATTATTATAGTATTACATTACTATACAATTATTTTACAAAAACATATTTTTTTCCGTTCTTAGTATATTTATTTTTGAATTGTAGGTACTAGGTATCTCGATAGGCGCTATATTGTATGAGTCAGTGCGATTGCGTACTCATCAGGGCTGCAGTCAGTGCAGACCGAGTCACACCGCATAGCCAGTGTATTGAGCAGGTGGGGGTAACCCGTGATATACGTTTTTGTAGATCGGAAGAGCCAAGTGGGGTAACCCGTGATATACGTTTTTGTGATATGTATATCGTGGGCTTGAATCAGTGCAGACCGAGTCACACCGCATAGTCAATGTACTGAACAGGTGGTTAACCCGTGATATACGTTTTTGTGATATGTATAACGTGGGCTGCAAACATACGTTTTTGTGATCCTAGTATATATATCGTGGGCTGCAAACATTGCAGTCCACTACGTATTTATACTTGTGTCTTATTACGTTTAACAAATTTTAAAACGTAAGATAATTATTTTTGTATTTAAATATTAATATTATATTTAATTTTAATTACATTTTATAGAAATGAACGAAGCAAAAAATTCAGTCATGTATTTGCAAAAGGTCAATTTTTCACGACTGGAGTTTGAAGAAAAAATTGAAATTAGATCATTGAGACGGTTAACTGCAGATTTAAATATTTGTCAAGTGTCACAAAGTCGATCAAATAATTATCATCGAAAATTTAATTCCGACATTCAAATGAAGCATAATTGGTTAACAGGTTGTCCAAAAAAGCATGCGGTTTTTTCAACTCGTAGTGATTTTTTATTATAATTTTTTTCAGCCCTCCCACAAAAATCATCCACGAGCCGCCACTGTCACCGACCTAAAAGCAATATTACTTTCCTTTTAACTTTAGTTTACCAGACATAACATTTGGAAATGGTGAATCACTCCCACTCAAGCTCTGTAGGTTTTCAATAAATACTTTATAATATTTGCATTCCTAAAGTAAAAACTTCGATCATACTTTCTGAATATTTAATACATTTATACCCAATTACCCAAAGAAGAAGAGTGGAAAGAGAAACATGAGCAACATCGCGTTCGAAAATGCCAGGAACAACGTTTCCTTCTACGCTCCGAGGCACTTCGAGGACAGACCTGTTCACTGCGGGATTTAGAGCCACACAAAAAGGCGCAAAGCTTCCAGACTGTATTTGGTCTGGAAATTTAGCCAGCAACACGAAGTCGGTTACAACTGCCACGTCACTAATGTGAAGTTCAGTCGGCTTCCCAACTCGTACTGGTGGCCCCAAAGAGTTGACAGATGACAGGGACGTAACTACGGGTGGGCCCGGGTGGGCCATGGTCCATGCATTGAAAGTTCTGGCCCATGTGCTGGCCCATCCTGAATATACAGTATAACCCGAAACGTAAAATTGAAAACCGCAAGAGTTAACTCCACATAACCCAAGATGCCTTGAGTTTTGTAAAAATGAAAATTTGCCGAATACATTAAACAGCTCATAATTCAAGACGCCTTGTATTCTGTAACAAAATCCAAGACGCCTTGTATTCCGTAAAAATGAAAATAAAAAACCTATCTCATAATCCAATACGCCTTATATTCCATAAAAATGAAAATAAAAAACCACAAACATAATTTAAGCCCACATACCATTTTCCATTCTATTAGAATACTAAGTGACGGGGCTAAACAGGCCCTTCTACAAGCTGCCGATCTCTGCGGAGGGGTGAGCCGGATTGTGGAAGAGGGGATCGTCGGGCCGAGCCCGGACTCCATGATAAACCATTTCCAAGGGGTGGGATCCGAGACTCGAACACAGTTCCTCCAGAGTGGAAAGCCGAAGCGTTTCCACATGACCAATCCGGTCGGCTATTCGCCGGTTCAGGCCTTAATCGAGAATAAATGTGCCCACGTACCGAATGGCCCTAGCCGTTCATTTCCGCTATTGGCTGCGATTTTTTAAACCATGTGTGTGTCTGTATGCTTTCGGCGATATCCATGACTCGTTATTTATTCCGCGATCTCGTGCTTATGATAAGCCATGCGTTTGGTTATACGGCCCGCTTTTGTAGGGATTCAGTGCAATCGCTGCAGCGGGAAGCATGCCATTGACGGCTGTTGCATTTCTATACCACACTGTTGTCAATGGAGTTGAGCGCACACTGCCTTGGAATCATCGTCCCCATGCATCCGTGATCAAATAGACCGCCTTCATCATTGCACGCTATGCCCCAAGTCTTTTTCTTCTTCAGGACGGCAACCTTCCCCTTTCCCAGCCTTATATGCTTCGGCAATGACCATGTCAGTGGTCATTGATGGTCATTGCCGAAGCATATGAGGACCGCGCAGCAACATCCGTTAGTCACCCTGGTTGTTCGGGGACCTTGATTTCTGGTCTTGACCAGTCCGATACTTCATTCTCTTTATAATCATCCAAACCCTTACCGACAACTTAAATTTTTGTGTCGCTCATATCCAACACTTGGAGGCACCGTGGCAACCAACCACGTTTATTGCTATTTTACCATCACCGAATCTTGAGTCAGATCGCGGAAGCATCCTTCGTCCTCACTACTTCGCCAGAGTCATAAGAAAGGAATAAGAAGCCAAAAGGCAGGCTCTCGAGCGAATTTTATCCCATCAATTAGTTGGCCGGATTTAGTTGCTTAAAAACGGTTGGTTTTCCATTCTGAAGGATTCGGTCTGATTCTCGGATTCTTAAAAATGTTTATGTGGAGTACGGGCCCGATCCGTGATCCTCGTCATCCACAGTCCGATTGATCTCTCCACAGAAGTGACAGCCTGTAGAAACGTTTTGTCCCTTTGCATAGTATTATTCCAGAATGGAAGTGGCACCTTCTGTTGACAAAAAATCTGTATTGATCTTTTCCGGGAACTGAGGAGCGTTGAATGTAAGAATGATGTTTCTGGTGGTGTTTACTATGGAGATACGTTATGTGGTAGTATTTGACTTGCAGATTTTAACACTACCTCATAAGTGACGTATAACAAATCAGGCTCATTGATTACTTCTAGAAGTATTGAGGATTTGTGCAGAGAAAGTCAGTGAGTGATTTATCAGAAGGTTTGGTTGTTAGAAGTTGATCATAAGTTTTAGAAAATTTAATTAATTTCTAGCAATAAATCACCGGATTTTATGTTTTTAATTGTTAGCATATCCGACCAGCGCCGCCGTCGCATGGGTAGCCTATATAAGGCGCCATTGACCAGAATGTGGTCAGTCGGATGGCCAGATGGTAAAGCTTTGGTTTACCTCCTGGAGGATCCGAGTCTTACACCTCTAATTTTTCAGGAGTCTGGGCCTTTGCCCTTGGCGTATAACGTAAAAGCAGTCGGCTGAAGCCCCATCCTTCAATCATCCAGTTGACCACATCATAGGTGTTGGCCAGTCAGTGATGAGTTCTATAAGTGGCCGTCTCCAGACATAGTATATCCCTCGTGCGATATGACAGCTTAACCTACATAACCGTAATGAGTACTGTTACAAAAAATTTGATTAAATGTGGCGAAAATTGACAGGACAAAGGAATCCTTTCTACAGACTTCCCCTTGAGGAGAGATCCGTCAGGTTGTAGAGACAAGAATTGACGGGCCGAGCATATATCCTCAAATAAATTTTTCTAGGTGAGGGCCTTTGAAATCGAATCTAGGTCCTCAGAGAAAAACCCGAAGACTTTTTTACGCAGCGGATCCAGAAGATTGTTTTTTGTGCAGTTTTAACACAGCTTTTCACTCAGTGGCCTCCCTCACTCTTCATAAGATTCATGTGGAAGATGGAGTTCAATGAGATGGGTCGCATACCTGAAAAAATTCTGGAGATCAAGGATTGAAACAGTCTCCAGGATGAATCATATCACGCTTCCACAGCAGCCATTTGGTCGACCTAATCTTATCCCAATTCAGAAAAGGACACGTTTGAATTGGTATTGACAGCATGCCACTTGGGGTATAACGTAAAAGCAGTCGGCTGGATTAGTGCATGGAAACGCTTCAGCTTTCCACTTTGGAGCACTCGAGTTCCACCCATTGAAAATATTTATCATGGGTCCGGGCCTGGTCCGTCGATTCAGGTCCTCTACAATTCGGCTGATTCTCCGCAAGGATGGGCAGTCTGTGGGACGGATTGCTTTGCTCGATCACTTGGTATTCCGTGTGTTCCTAAATTCACCATTTATAAAATACAAATTAAAAATTTATTAGTCTTTTTTTCTCAAAAAGTATCACTTTTGGCATTAAATTTTTATATTTACGCTTATTATCAAAGTTGATATACACGTACTGTATATAAATATAGGATAATATTTCCAAGATTTAATTTGGCAAGATTATAAAAGTAATTTGAATGTAACTTTCTTTTCTTTTTTATTTAGATAACAATTATAGAAATTCATAAATGGATATATTAGAATAAATAAACATATAGTAGTTCATTATGATCATCAAAAGTATTTGCAGACATCTCATGAAATAAAACAAAACTTTGAAAGTAATTGATATGCCAATCCATTAGAATTTAAATATAAATATCCAAGATAATATTATGAGCTGTTTAATTAACTCTTATTTTTATATTTGATTTATTTTTCATGAGAATGTTCAAATAAATGAATAAACATTTATATTATGTACAATTTTATTCACTTCAATAAAATGTGTATATCAAAACTTGGATTTAGCTACAGTTTCAGTTTCAAATAAAGTACAAGTATATATTGAACAGAAATACAAATTATTGTTTATTTAACTACAAAAAAAGTAATGTTACAGTATATATTGAACAGAAATACAAGTTATTGTTTATTTAACTACAAAAAAAGTAATGTTTACATAAATAAATATCAGATACAAAATTTTAGTCTAGATATTTTTTATATATAATTTAAAGTTTCGTTATGTTTATTAAAAATATTGCCTATTATTATAATCAGCCATGTTGTTTCTCATCAAAACACGTTCCGAAAATAATGTTAATCGGTATTCATCGTGACGTCATCAGTCTTTCACCGATGGATGTATAGTTGGTGAATTTAGGAACACACGGATTCTGAAAGGAATGGAATGTGGCATCATCTGTTGACAAAAATCAATCTAAATCTTAATAATCGTAATGTTTTTTTTAATATTTATTTCTTTTGAAATTTAGCTGCTGAATTTTTTAAATAACAAATCTTTTAACTTATATGCATATCTTTTGAGTAAAATAGTAATGGTGTCATTAATTAAAATTTTAATGAAATTTCAATGCTTTTTAGAGACGGCCAGATGGCTGAGTGGTAAAGCTGTTGGCATGCCATGCAGGAGGACACGGGCACGGTATTTTACCTAATCCGTGACACGGGTCTGGTATTTCCTGAAAAAGTTTTTTCGATGTGCTGGGCCGTGCCGGCCCAGCACATCCCCGTCCTTCATTATCCGGCCCCCCTCCACGGGTGTGGATGTAGCCCATGGTTGGAATTGGTCCCGTCCCTTAGTGATCTTGATTGGAAAGGGGCGTAAATTATGCAAAAAAGTTTTATAGAAATCTCATACTGTACTTGTAATTTAACTTTCGTCCTCCAGTATATTATAGTCGGACTTGATAAACGATGTTTTTGTGACATGGTGTATCTTAGTTTTTAATTATTTGACTTTTGAGTAGTTCTATACAGCACTGATTTCAGTAGAGAGGTTTTTTTTTACTAGTGTGAATATATGCTGGTAATATATATACATGGTCCATAAACATCTTACATATGTCTAAGAATTTGAGTATTTTTCTATGATCTAGAAAGTTGAAATTTGGAGATGCTATAGAGAGATCACTGAACTAGTTCGGGAAAAATGGCAACTCGAATTTCCATCCCAAAAGAGTGAGAGAAGCTAAATTTCCAAATGCTTATATTATGGCTTTAAAATAAAAGATTAAAAAATAAGCCATAAAAGTTTGTGTTTCATGCTGAGAAAAATATCTCTTCACATATTGGTTGAAAAAATATTAAAATTCCAACAATCCTAAATTCTATATACAGTACATGACTGGGAACCTTATCAAACAATGGCCAAATGAAATTTATGATCCTATTTTAACCATAGATAAGAAAATTCAAGATCATGAGCAATATTTTTCCAAAAATTTAAATTGTTTATTGAATTTTTTATTAATGTTTTATATGTAAACTTAAATTTTTTTCTGAAACCACATAAGTCGAAATGACATAAGTCTGAGACCTACTATATTTTAAAGAAAACCAAAAGGAAATCAAATTTTTTGTTACTTCCAAGATTATATAAATACAACATATTTTTTATGCTGGAAATAGTATAAAATCCTTTTCTATTTTCCCTAATTCTATGGATAAAAAATTTTTTAACGAGAGGAAAACTACAAGTAGTTTTAGTTAATACTACTGTTACAAAACTACTTTACTGAAAGTGCTTGTATTTATCATTTTGATTTCACAGAAATTAAGAGAAATTGTATATATTAATTTTAAAATACATGTAAAATATTTATTTTTAATTTAAATCAATGCAGTTCTAGCATTGATCACTTATTAAAACAGACCATTCATAAACTATTGATACATGCCATTTTAAGCAGTTTTGACTCCTCCATCCCCTTCATTTTTTTCTTCACATCAAGCTTAATTATGGTGGAAATATACAAGGTGTGCTATTTCGTAAACCAAAATTTGATCAGTTTGCGCATGATGTCATATTCGAGGCAGCGATTCGAGACAGTACCAGAATTAAATAAGAAAATAAGTTACAATAATTGCAAAAGAAAACTGAATGAAAAACTTTATAAAATAACAAATAAGAAAAATTTATAATTTAGAAAAAACAGTATTATTCTAATAGCAAATTGTTTTTAAATCATAATTTTATTATATAATTATAATTTATATAAAAAGTTAATAGGTGAGAGTCGATAAAACTAGCCTATCTTGTCGCGTCCAGTCGCACACCGTCGCGGCCGAGATACGTGGTTAGAATCCAGCGCCGCTTATCATTATTCAATATTTTCAAATTCCGTGTGTTCCTAAATTCATCGGTGACTTCACCGATGAAAGAAATTAGTTTCTAAATCAACAAAAAAATGAAAAATTAAGCTACTTTTATAAAATAATTCATTATTCTTAATGAAAATTGGGGCCAAAATTTACATATGTTTTGATTCATAAAATATATCATTATTCAATATTTTTAAATAGCATCATTGATATATCGATATTATAATTCGTATTGTTTTAATACTAATCCCATTGATACAAGAGCTGAATTACATTGAATTATGTATCAATTTAATTAATGTTGTTAGAATTTAACGATTTGGAAGCGTGCCCTTTAAAAGAAATTGAAAGTAGGGTCGTAACTTTCTGGATTTTTAGCAATATTGGCACGACACACATTAATATTTATTAGCTATTTAGAGTAAAAATATTATCAAAACAAATCATAAAAACAGGTAATTGTTTATATATTAATAACTTTTCCAAGAAAGAGTCTAAAACTTTATACTACCATATTATAATTTTTCTTTTTTATATCTTTTTATATAAGCGATATTCAATAAATGAATTCAGAATATATAGTATTTTACAGCAAATATCATAATTTTTATAAATTAAGATTAAATACTGTAAACTTATAAAGATTTCACGAATTTATTTTCTTCGTATCATTACTTAAATATACTATTCTTTCTCTATGATTCAATATCTTTAAATTACATTATCTTATACAGCAACAACTGAATCTTATATACAATCAACAGAATTCACATACAGAATCAACTGAATAAAACGTATCGAAAGATAAGATCAATGTTTTAATAAATGCTTAAAAATTCACAAAATTAATTTTGTACTATGATGTAAATTTTTATATACGTTCTTATTTATATTGATAAAATAACAATTTTATTATTTCAATGAAATAATAAAATACAATATCTGTTTATTAAAAAGATGCTTAAAACAATTTCAGTAGCTGAAGAATAACAGCCTCATCGGTAAAAAATAACTCTATTAATTTTTTAATTAGAATTTTAATTCTTTGTTGTAATATTATGATAATTTGTTTCAGTTTAAAATATCAAGTAAAGATAGTTTATTAATTGAAAAAAAAATAGCTGGTATCAAAACTGTCACCATTTATCTTATCATCGCCGATTACTTATTTAAAATAAATAATATTTTGTTGACTTAAAATATTATTATTAATTTCACCTATTAAACATTATATACTGTACTCATATTCTCTGTTATTTTGCTTCGAGAAAAAATTTTGGCTCTTTCTTACTTAATCTACTTAACGATTCTTTTCTTACTTAACGATTATTAATATCGAAAATACATAATCAATAACAATAAATAATTATTTAATTTTTACTTTAATTTGGTTAATTGCAAAATTTTTGAAAATAGAAAGGAAAGATATATTTTAAACGCAATAACAGAACATATTGTAACAGAAAATATTCATTAAGAAATAAAGAAAATAAAATAGTGTATCCGGTTCGATGATTTGCTTTTATTAATAAGATAATTTAATCTTAGTTTGTTATAAATCAAGTTAATATCTAAAAAAAGATACTTAAATTTTAAAAGTAATATTGTTTTATATTTGGCATGATGGTCCTCTGATGAATAAAAATATTCATATATTCTGTGTCCTTTTGTTATAAATTAAGTTAATATCTAAAAAAAGATACTTAAATTTTAAAAGTAATTCTGTTTTATATTTGGCATGATGGTCCTCTGATGAATAAAAATATTCATATATTCTGTTTTCTTAAAAGTTATAATTAATAAATTGTGAAAAGTACTAATCTATTTAAAAATTATTATACAGTAATCAATAACATATAGTAATTTTAAATTATTTATCATATTTTTCGTTCAATTGAATATTAAAAAAAAAGCATTTCAAATTTTATATCTTTCACAAAATCTATATTTTGTTATTCCAAATTTACAAAAGTTATCTTAATATAGTAAGCAATATATTATTATTAATATATTTCTTAATATATTCTTACTGTTTATTCAAATAATTTGGTTGAGAGAGTTTATCATCATCATCATCATTTCATCATAAATTTTACAGTGGAAAAATTTCAAAAATTTTAATAAACATAACATATTGTATTAGAAAAATGCTAATGAGTTTATTTATTTTGTTTTAAACTACATTATAAATATTATTTAAATACTGTAGGAAAAATAATTTTCTTAATAATTATGCATTAATAAAATCTATGCGCCTGAACATCAGTCTTCACTGTAAAATCAGCTTGCTATGAGGAGAAAGCAGAATATTAAATTTTTTTTTTATCATTTATTTTAGAATCAAGTACTTTCCTAAAGAATACATATAGGCCTAAACTAGCATAATAATAATAATAGCGATATAATTTATTTTTTAATAAAATTGAATTTGACAAGTAAATCAATTTTATCTACTAGAGACCAAGTGTCAGTGACACTTCTATTTAGGCCCTTATCCAATTATTTACGTAACTTTTTGTTTAGAATTGTTATAATTTTAAAAAATTATTTATATTTACTTAAACAAAATTATTCTCAAAATTACATAGTTCATCCTTAAACAAAATTATTCTCAATATTATATCAGTACAGTTCTAATTTTCATTACGCCAGTAATAAAATTACCACACGAATTCGATAATTCTTGTGTATCTAAACAATAGACTGTTAAAATCACTAAATTCTCTTTCTTTAGAAACATTTTGAAAGCAAACATCGCCAAAAGTGTTACTATGTTAAATACAGTAAAAGTACCTTTACTGTATTTCATTTACGATAATTTCATAAAAAATGAAAATATTTATTTATTTATACCAATATAAAGAGCAAACATCGCCAAAAATGTTACTATGTTAAATACAGTAAAGGTACTTTTACTGTATTTATTTCATTTACGATAATTTCATAAAAAATGAAAATATTTATTTATTTATACCAATATAATTAACATCTTGATATTCTTTAACTTCTTCAAATTCCTATTCTTGTTTTAAAATATTGGTATGAATAGTTCAAAAGAACCCATTCATTTGTGAGTATCGAGCAGCGATGCATCTCTATTACACGAAACTGCTCAGTAGGTCGGATAAAATGTCTTCATGGGTTATGTCTTCATGCTTGATTTCAATAAATCTCATTCACTCTTCTGAAAATTCTAAGTGTATTGTAAAAATATTACGCAGCTTAACGGTTCTAAGGTACATGTTAAATATTGCATAATGAAATATTGTATATATTATATGAAGTTTAATATCATCAGGAATTTGAAGTAATTAAATATTTTTTAACCTTCTAAGGAATATTAATATAAAATAATGATATGTTTAAAAGTTCTCGGATTGTCTCGAAGTAAAGTGATCGCTATCACTTTGCCGGATTCAATTTCTGGTCCCACATTTCAGTTTTTCAGGAATGTGACCCGTTCAATTCAATCCTTTAACTTTCCAGTTGGTCCCATCACGAGTTTGGCCAGCCTGTGATGAGTTCTAAAAGTGGTCACTTTTAATTATAATCTTTATGTGATTCATCAATATAATTCTAAATTAATATGAAAGTTTCTGATATCATTTTCCACTATTTCGGTCGATTCTATCATGAGATTGGGTAACCTTTACTGGACTCATAACTTTCCTGGCGTCTGATGTCTTGAATTGATTTTATCGCATAAAGTTTATTAACAAATAGAATTTATATTAATTAAACATATTAACCGAATTTTTTAGATATTACAATTTACCGTTATCATAATTTTTATTAGTTTCTGAAAATCTTTCAACAGTTAAAAAATATTTCAAAACTTAAATTATGATTTTTCAAAAATTAAAATTTCATTTAGAAAAGAAATTCAATATGAATATTTATTCATTGCAAATCTATCAAGAAAACAAACAATTTCAAGAAAAGAATTGATTCTTTATTATTCGATTTTTACACCTAGACAATTCAAAGAAGTAACAAAATGTCAAGAGCTTATCAATCAATCGATAATCCCATGTAATAAAGATAACTGTTGCGTGAAATTAACTTACAACGTCATCAGCAGACAGAAATAAAAGTCACTTTTGCTAACAACACTCACTTGTTAGAATCAATGTTTTTTCTTAGAGTCCAATGCTACTTAATTTTAATTGGTAAGTTATATTTATACTTCTTGTAATTATAAAAAATTTCATACTATATATTAAATTAAGAAAATAATAAGAAAGCAAAAGTTTCTCAATTCTTTATACTCATTCCTTATTTTCTTAGTTTTAAATAAATTGCAAGACTTCAAAAAATATATTTTTTCATAGCTGTAAAAACAAAATAGTCTTCTAATGCATCTGGATCAAATGCCATCATATTATATACATCCATGTTGTTTTTCTACTTTTTTTACCGTGAGAGGGACAGAAAAGTAATTCCAATTACATATATTCTTTAATTTCTAATTTGTTTTAATATTTATTTGAATGTAAATAGCTTAGAAATAGATTTATGTTTTATAATAAATATACCTCTAAATATGTTACATTAGTGTTTATGCTTAATTGTTTGAAAAATAAACATTTTATATTTTACAAATAAAATTTTTTTTAGAAATTTAAACCAATCATTTTTATAGCATAAAGTCAATTTACATGAATTCTTTCCTCCCATCATTTATTGTCACAAATCTGTTATAATTTCCATACCATAATAATGTGGCATAGTTTATGGATGCTACAAATATCACATTCAGTCATACACCCAGTTCAAATATTCCATTTCTAGAATTATATATAAAATCATTTTTTGTGTAAGTGTAGTGCAATTATCAATTACTGAGAAAAATAACAACAGATTTTTTTAATAGAAATATACCATTTTTTACAGCCAGGTTAGACTACAAATTTTCTATTGTATGAAAATACAATTATAAATATTTTCTTTTGTTATTAACTTCAACAGATAATACCTCTCAAGACCAAAACTCCATTTTTTAATGTAAAATGTCTAATTTATCTTTCATAATTTGGCTCTTCATCAACATCAAATTCTGCATCATCATCAGCTGTGGCTTCTTGATATTGTTGATATTCAGATACAAGATCATTCATATTTGATTCTGCTTCTGTAAATTCCATTTCATCCATTCCTTCTCCAGTATACCAATGAAGAAAAGCCTTTCTGCGGAACATGGCTATAAGGAAAGAAAAAATATCAATAAAACAATATTTAATATTTTTTATAGCTTGATATGATGTAAAATTACCAGAAAACTGTTCTGAAATTCTTTTAAATATTTCTTGAATGGCTGTTGAATTTCCAATAAATGTAGCAGACATCTTTAAACCACGAGGTGGAATGTCACAAACAGCAAGTTTTACATTATTTGGAATCCATTCTACAAAATAACTATAAAAAATAATTTTAAATTAAAAAACAAAACAAAAAATATAATTAAAAATAAAACAAAAAAAGGCAATTATAAATGAAAATCAATATATTAAAATATGAAAAAGTTGTGAAACATTATTAACCAAATTATCAGTATCAGTTATTTTTGTTACATTTACTAACAATTGAAACTATTTCAAGTGTTACTATACAAAATGCATAAATGTAAATCAGAGGCAGCTAAACAAATTTGTATTTTATGTCAAAAATTTATTCAGAGCATTCATCAAAATTATCATCATAAATGAAAAAAATACACCTAGCCCTCAATTTGCACAGTTTCGTTTTTACACGGTTTTAAATGAAAACAAAAAAATTTTTTTTGGTTTTATTTTGATTGTTTTGCATAAATAAATTTATAAATTATGCCATTTATAATTAAGAGTATCATATTGTTACGTTTTCTGGGTTTACGAGTTCGTAGAGATTAATAAAAAAAGAGTATAGCTATATTTTGTATAGTCCCATTTATTTACACAAAACAAAATAATCTTGTTTCACTATAACTTAATTCAATACAAAATCCGATAATTATCTCATACAACACTAATCTATGTCTTTAATTCAGAATAACTCACAGTTCTTAGTTACTTTCGCTTTCACAATTTATCACTCACTATTAATTTTTACTGTCCAAGTCTCGCAGTTCAACTAAATTCAACTCACGCTCGCAGCTCGCCTATTTATGTTTGAATGCTTTTTATTTATACGGAATATTGTTAATTTCTTTTTTTTTTTTTGTACTGTATTTGATGTTAATTAATGTTTGTTTTCGTTTTTAAAAATAAATTGTAAAAATATAAGCATTAAATTGTCTCTAAAAGTTAATAGCGAGTTCGCACAAAGGTATTTTCTGTTATAAAAAGACCTGTTATAACCTTACAGCTCCCATAACGTCCTAATTACTGTCCAAGTGTCGCAGTTCAACTAAACTCAACTCACGCACGCAGCTCGCCTATTTGTTTGAATGCTTTTATTGTTTTTATTTATACGGAATATTGTTAAATTTTTTGTACCGTATTTGATGTTAATTAATGTTTGTTTTCGTTTTTAAAAATAAATTGAAAAAGTATAAGCATTAAATTGTCTCTAAAAATTAATGAACCAATCCCCTTTTTTTTTCTTTAATCCTTATGTTGTTCTTTATAACCGTGTAAAATAAGATATCCTCGACTTTTATCTTCTTTAGATCGATTTACACGGTTAACAGTTTAATTGAACATATCCTTCTATTTTGTATGAATTCTGCATCTCATTTATAGCAGTTTCGGTTTGCACAATTTTTCCAGGAACGTATCTACTGTGTAAATGGTTTCGGTTTGCACAATTTTTCCAGGAATGTATCTACCTTGTAAATCGAGGGCTGAGTGTATGATTCTGGTTTGCACGATTTTTCCAGGAACGTATCTACCGTGTAAATCGATTTAGTTTGCATGATTTTTCCAGGAATGTATCTACCGTGTAAATCAAGGGCTGAGAGTATTTGAAATATTTTCATATTTAATAAATGTGTAAATTTTTTGATTTTTGTGATGGGGAGGATATTTTTCTTGTTTGCAATGTTTATTGATCCAAAGAAATGGGAATTCAAAGATTGTTGGAAGAATTGTAAGTTATAAATAAAAAATAATAATCTTCACAAAGAGAAAAGAATAAATATAGCAAAAGAATTGTAAAGTATACCAAATTTAGAAGAAAAAGTATGTAAAAGAAATAACTAGTTTTTGAAATATTTTTTTGCTATCAATATATATTTCACAAAAATATTAACTTCTTTTCTGGTATTAATATAATGGGAGAAGGTTTTTAGCAAATATGAATAAAGTTCATAAGATATAAGTAGCTAAAATAATTTAAATGTATGCAGCTCTGATATAACTCTGGTTTCTTGGCCATGGGATTTGCTTAATATATCTTAACCACATTGGATGATTTAAGTATTAAGTATCAAGAAACCAGAGTTTATTAGAGCAATAAAGCGGATTGTCACTTGTTAAATTGTACATGTTTAAATAAATATAAAGGATATGAAAATGATTCATAATCTCTCAAATGATTATAAATAGTAAATTGACATTCAAATCATTAATTTTTGTTGTTCATCTATGTATTTAATATAACTGTAAATTAATCTTTATATTTTCATGCTAATTGAATTTTTTTTATTAATTTGTCAGTAATTATAATAGATGCAGAAATTTATTTATTATTAGGATGTAAGAGTTTCTAAAATGGATTCTATTTGGAAAATTTTTGTAATATTCTAAACAATATAAACAAAAAAAATGATTATATAGATCAGTGCTGCTCAAACTTTTTTCATTTACGACCCCATTTTTCATTATGAGATTTTTCGCAATCCCAGGTATTAAATATCGACCCTATTTTTCATTGCGAGATTTTTCGCGACCCCAAGTATTAAATATGAAATATATTACGAGATTTTTCGCGATCCCAGGTATTAAATATGAAATAAAACATACAAATAATAAATCATTTACATACTTATTAAAATAACACAATCAGCCAACTACACTGAAAATACATATGTTGTCATACATTACCAACCAACCACACCGAAAATTCATATGTTGTCATACGTTAAATATTGGTGTTTGTGAAATTACATATAAACTGAAATTCAAGTGTTTGCATTTAATTTTTGCAACCCCGGCATTTCATTTCACGACCCATAGTTTGAGAAGCCCTGATATAGATAATTCTGATAATGGAAAAGAGAATTAAAATGATTTTAATGTCAAAATTAGTGAAAATGAAATTTATATTGAATTGTTTCTTCTATATTTTTTCTTAAAATTGAATTTTTGATATCAGTTTGAAGAATGTCAGATGTAAATAAAACTTTTTAAAATTACAATAATACAGATATTCTCTGTTTTACATAACAATTGGAATAAAATGTTTTATGGTAATTGAATTTTACATAAATTGGATAATTATTTTAACAAAAATTCTAAATCAAAAACTTCTTGAGCTAGCTGAACATGACATTATGATGTCATGCTGTTCCCTGATTTAAACACACCATATGGAATGTTTTATTCTACCAATAATATATACTTTTAAATATTGTAAATCAACTTGTTTGCACTTATAACTTACAAACACAATTGGTGCTTATGCTCAAAAAAAAAATGGAAAATATTTTATGCAAAGTTAAATTTATGAAAGTCTGATAAACTTGGTAATATCTGTATGATGTTTAAAATATTTGAATTCAGGATGGAAGTTTAATTATAAGAAAACAATGAGGACAGTTAACTTCAGTGGTTTATAATAATAATAAAGCTTTATTTATAAATGGTAACAAAGTAATGGTAATAACAGCTTACTTCATTTCCATTGGAAATATAATTTTAAAAACTAGTTGGATTAATAAACAAAACAAGTCTGGAATTATAACAGTTTAAGGAAATAATCACATCTAATCATTGCTGATGGATTGAAGACAGTATAGACTGTGAAATTTATTTCCACTAGCAACAAAGAATGTGAGCCTTATAAATATCTTGTTTATAGTAAATCAGTGAAATTAGCTGTCCTCATTTTTGATAAAGTTAATCCTCTATTATTATAGAAGATCAAATATTTTAATTACATCTGCATTTTCAGAGTTTATTTAAATATAATATTTTACCAATATATGTTGTTTGTAATGAAAATTGTTACTATAAGAATAACAAAGTCAACTGTTTTTATCTAGCTAAGTATTTAAAAATGAAATGCTTATTTTTTAATAATAAATTATAGTTAAGATATATTGTTTTAAGTATTAAATGAAGAAAGTTCAGAATCCGTTATTAAGTTTAAAATAGTTTACAATCAAAATTTATGGTTATTATTAGAACTATAGAAAAATTTATCTCGAAGAGAATTTCAGATTGCTTAATTTTAAGAGTTTTTTCAATCAATAATTTAAATAAAGACTCAGTTAAAAGTGATAGAGAACTTATATTGATTAAAATCTTAAATTTATTATTTTATCATCATTGAAATAGTCTCTGATTTATATAATAATTTTGTTCTTGAAGGATTTACATAAATCAAATTTATGTAACTTATTTAATTATAGTAAAATAAATTTTATATACTTTATACATACAAGTGATCCTTGACTTACTATAGGGTTCAATTTCAACCTTGCCATTATAAGCTGGATTGGATATAAATCATAAATACCCATAATGCCCAAAATTTATGGATTTTTCACTAATATTTACTAGGACACTATATATTACCTTAATAAATATAACAAACACAAAACTTCAAGAACCAGATACAAAAAAAGGACACTTTCTATATATCATGTCATTGGATCAGGGATTATCCATAGAATTATATTGGCCAATAACAAATTTATTGATTACAATGCTGTCTTAAGTTGAGGACTACCTGTACAGTGGATGATTGGTTAACAAACAGTTCTGATAATGAACACTTCATAGAACAAACTGTGGAACCGCGGACTGACAGAATGACAGATTGGCCAGATGGCCATGTGATAAAAAGCTGTGGCTTACCATCCTGGAGAATCCAGGTCTTACTCCACTAATTTTTCAAGGGGGTCCAGGGTCAGCCCATTGAACATCATCCTTCAATCATCTGGTTGACCCCATCATGAGTGTTGGCCAGTCTATGATGAGCTCTATCAATAGCTACTGCCAGATAAAAATATCTTATGAGGATATGGCAGCTTAACTAACCTAACGGAATGACATGCTTAGGCCTTTCGCGTTCATGGAGATATGAGTAAGGATAGGAGAACAGTAGTTTTCCCCGATTAAAATGAACTTGGAGACAACGTAAAACAAATCAAAGATTAAAGAAGATAAGAGAGAGATTTTACAACATTTTGGTCTTAGACTGTACCCATATGAGGATGAAGTCAATAGGCTTGGGATCTCTACAATGACAATGCTATTAATCACTTTCGAAAAATCCTGAAGAGAGAAAAAGCAATTGACGTTGGACAGATTCTTTAATGGAAAATAAACATACATAGTCTTGCATTTTCGTCTATTATGTATATATTATGGTTATTACATATATATATAAACGCAGTAAGAAATTATATAATTTTTTTTTTATTTGTTTTTTGGGTCTCCAGAATGAATTAATCAAATTCCCATAAAAACCTATGGTAAATCGATGATCGGTTAACGAACAATTTGGATAATGAACATTGTCTTGGAATGGATTATGTTTGTTAACCGATCACTCACTGTATATATTTTTGTGGATAGACTAACTAAGTAATAACTATCATAAAACCAATGTATGTATCCACTCATATATTATGATATGAAATAATTTAATTTTATTACCTATAACATTATCATCAATAATAATGTTAAATATTGTTACAATAGTGACATAACTTTACTAAAAATGACTGATTTCATATTTAAAATCAGAATTTTCTGAGTTTGAAATTGAATTAGTCATAGCTTTTAAATCAGTTTTGATGAAAAAAACTATTGAATAAAATATGTAAATTATTATTCAATTTATTTTTAATTTAAATTTTTTCTTTGTAGAAATTATTTCCTTCTGGTCAAAATCCAAATCCTGTTAGAAAAAAGATAGAAGAAGTTAATAAAAGATTAGAAGGAGTGCTTCATGGTATTCCTCAAGTTCAAGTTGTTAATTTGGATCCTGGTTTTGTAGGGCTAGATGGTTCAATTAGTCATCATGATATGTATGATTATCGCCATTTGACACGCCATGCTGCTAGAAGAGTTTATGAACCATTAGCAGATCTTCTCCAACAACTAATATGTGAGAGGTCTGGTACAGAATCAGCTTCTTTTGACTAAGTTTATTTTTTTTTTGTTTTGTTTTAGAAAATTATAGAGTTAAGTTACATTTGAAGCACTTAATATCTGATAAATCTGAAGCATTTATTTATTAATATTTCATTAATAACATCTTAAATGAGGGTAAATTCTATTTGTTGCATGCAAAACAAAAACTTAAATTTTTCCAATATTTTAAAATTGTATATATATATTTTTTTTTCATTTTGTTGATCTCCAATATTAAATGTATTAGTTTATATTAGGTTAAAGTATTTACTATATTGAAATTTTTGTTGTTTAAAAATGATATATAAAATATATGCTAGAAATAGGTAAATGATGTTAATGGGATCAAAACATTCTTGCAGCTAATGAATGTTTATAATTCGCACACATGCCATAACTTGGTTTAACACAAAGTAGACACTGTGCCTTTTGTATGACTACTATTGAATACTATCAAATAAAAAATGTCTTATAAATTTTCTTCCTCTGCTGGGGCCTTACCATTCAGTATAAATGCTTATATTTTAAAATTTTGTGAAATAAAATATTAGCTTTCATGCTCTTAATTAATCATTTAGTTTTGTTAAGTTTAAAAGTTTTGTTTATTAAATCTTTATTACTATTTTCTAATTAGTAAATTAGATTTAAAAACTGTTTAGTATCAGAAGAAAATATTTTATCAACCAAAAATTTGATTGTATATAAAAGGAAATATTTGATAATGATAATTTGATATTATATTCATTATAATAATTTTAAACTATAAGTTTCATATTCATAAATAAAATTGAATGAAAAAATTTATGAATCCATTTTGTAATGCACTCAGGATTTGCCTGTATTGAATGTATAATTGCAGGTCTTTATCATTTTGTATCTTTTTGTACATAAGCAATGTAATTTCTGTATCTGTACATGTGGAAGAAATTGCCCAAAATATAAATGCAAAAAAGCCAAAAATGTGCAATTATTATTATTGTGTAAAATTTGTATTAACATTATTAACTTTTTACACAAAGAAATGAATATATAAAATTTACAAATTTGTTCTATAGATTGTAATTTTGGTAATTATTAAAAATTACATTTGATTTATTATATTTCGGAAATTATTTCTATATATATAAAATTTCATAAAAGAAATGTACTATGCATCCAAAACTACTATATTTGAATTTAAGTGAAATTTTATCAAATATAAAATTTTTCATTTTTAAATATTAATTTGAGGAAATTTAAAAATGATAAGTGCCTAATTTAAGACAAACTCATTTTATAAGCATTATTTATAGAATAAAAAAATTTTGGATGATAATTATTAATTATTAACATTAGTTTTATGAATTAAAAAAAATTCTTTTAAAAATCTTTTTTTTTTTAATTCATTATTAATTTTTTAAAACAAAATCTAAACTAGCTTACAAGACCTTAAAATAAAATTAAAGATGCAGAAGTGCTTTCGGGCTGGACTGCCTGTCTTCAGCTGCAGAAGAGAGGCAGTCCAGCTGGAAAGTTCTCTTGCATCTTTAATTTTATTTTAATTTGGGACCTAGTTGTAAATTTGGTTTATTAATTGTTTAATTTGTGATCAGTTTAATTGTAAATAGATATAATAATTAGAATGATAGATAATGATACATAGGAATATTTAATGATACGTTCTTCTTTCAACTTTTTGCATTAATATTCTTTTTTGCTTATCCAAGACATTACTATTTGGTTATTTTCATATATCTGAATTTTCAAATTTCAAATATAGAAAATCTTCATTTTGCTAGTGACTTTTAAAAAGCAAAAAATATTAAACTATAAAAAAAAATTTAAAATGAGTAATTATAAATATCAGATATTATATGGTAAGGCTCATATTGGTTTTTCTAACAAATTACATATGAATATTCTATAAATGACATTATATCTGTGAGGAGAGTTGAATGGCATTTATCTTTCAATATTATTGAAAATCAGGTCCTCACGTCAGAAACAATTTAAATAATGTTATTCTAGAAAGATATTTAAATAGGTGCTCATTATTTTAATACCAGAAAATTAAGAATTTGTTCGTGGATAAATGACAAAATTTTCGATAGGTAAAGGGAAAAACGTTGGATTGTTGATAAAAATTCAGAGTAAAGTTTTATGCAGTAACTTATTTTGATTCAAAATCCTGAACCAGCGAATTCGTAATAGAAATAAAGCCTCTGCATTATGCCATTTAAAAAAGGCCTTAAAATAGGATTTATAAAAACTTGAGTCTGATTTTTGAACATATAAATGTTCAAAATTTAAGCTTTTATTTCAATTAATTTAGTTTGACTATTTTATATTATAATTAATATATTTCTATTCATAAAAATATTTTTAAATTTGCAATCCTTCATTTTTGAGATCTAGATTGAAATGATATATAAAAGGCCATCTGTGGTGCCCTTTCGCTAGCTTAATTGGCATAAATATGTGAATTTTGATTTCATTGAAATTCCGATATATTATAGGGCTCTATCACTAGAAAAGTATGCTGAAAATAAAATGGAACATAAGAATATAACAATCATTTTGAATTTTCAATAATTTAAAATCGAATAATGGAGAGGATGATACATTCAATTCATTGATTCAGCTACAAAAAATTTGGTGTTTTTTTGTTTGTGATATTACTATTTGGTTATTTTGACATCAAAAATTAAATGTATATATAAAGTGTTATCTTGTGTCCAGAAAAAAGTAAAAAGTTAGTTTATCCAGAATAGTCACAAGACGAATAGGTGCACTGGCAGAAAACATAAAAATAGCGCTTGGCGAAGTCGTGGAAAAATGTGTAGCATTTTCCATAGCATTGAACGAAAGCACTGATATTACTGAACAGCGCAACTAGCAATTTTTATTCGTGAAGTTGATCAAAATTTGAAAATAGCAAAAGATTCGCTCGCACTTCGAGCCACGAAAGACACTATATTTTTGAAGAAACTGTTAAACACAAATATGCAAAAACCAGGACAACTTGCCCATGAGCTATTCACCCATGTAAAATCTTTTCAAAGCAAACTTCGATTGAGAAAATCAGATTCGTGCAGGAAATACATATTTTCCCCACTAGCAGCCCGTAAAAATTTCGATAAGAATGCCCTTGCACAGGAACTATTTTCATTAAATACAGAATTTACATCCAGATTTGAGGATTTCCGTTCACGTAGACTTAAGTTCCAAATATTCATGACACCTTTCGACGTGGACGTGGAGCAAGTAGAAATGTCGCTTCAAATGGAATTACTTGAACTCCAGGCAGATGATGATCTGAAAAGTCAGTTTTGTGAGGTATCTCTGCAAGATTTTTACGTGAGACATGTTTCCAAAGATAAATATCCAAATCTAATTAGTTTTATATGTAAAATGATGTCCCTCTTCGGCAGTACTTATTGCTGTGAGCAGTTTTTTTCAAAAATGAATTTCACGAAATCAAAACACACATCAAATATTATCGATACTAATTTGGAAAGCTCCTTACGCATAGTAACAACATCACTTTCACCATGGTCTATAGATATATACAGTATGGTCCTCCCACTTCAATGCCATTGGTAAAAGGTTTTTTGTTTTGAAATTCCATCACTAGAGGGCGTTGATACAAGCTAGTCCGTGCAATTCGTACTTGTAACATAGGTTGTTGTATAGAACTAATTTTATTTTTTGACAAAAAATGCGATATTCTTGGCCCTAACGTAACATATCTGCTACCATTTTTCGAATTAATCTTTCTACAATCAATTTTCATTAAATTTTCGTAAATAAAGCTAATTTAGATTTCATAAATAAAAATATAAAACTCATCACAAAAATAATAGAATTTTACATTTGGAGTGTTTGTGTTCTTTACTTGGAGTGTTTGTTTTACAAATAACAAGAATACTTTATTCACTATTATATATGAACAAGTTTCATTTTTATTTTATTTGTATCAATATTTAAATTACTCTAACTCTTGGAAATTAGATATTTCAGGTTTTTTTTTTTTAATTTAGGGATAAAAAACATCAGCTAAAGAGGGCCAATAATTCCTGTAAAATCTAAAATAATTCTGTTGTTGTGGTGTATACTTCTCTATATTGAAAATAAATCTATAATAGAAATCCCACTTCCAATTTTTCTATTACAGAATCTTCCATTGAAAATGCTAAATGCAACTGTAAAAATTCAAACATCTCTAAATTTATTTGTGCTAAACTATTAATACATATGGAATGAGCTTTTAAAGTAAGATGATTTATATAATTACAGTATATAAACTTTGAAAACAGGAGAAAGATAAATTAGAAGAGGAAATCTCATTGTTGTCAAAATTAATCACTAAAAATTTTCAGTTCTCAGATAGCTTTATTCCAATCAAAAAAGTTCTGATACAATATTAGATATGAAATGATAAATAATTTTAAATAATGAAATATTTTCCTCTTTCAAAACTATTATACTGTACATACCATTTCTAGCAGATACAAAATAAATTTCAGAAAATTATTTTCACTAAAGGAGATATGTATCATAGAAAAGTTTGAACTAAATTATTTTATGAATGGAATTGAAATTGATACACTTGAAAATTTATTTACTAATATATCAAATAATAGTGTTTTAAATTATCATGTGAAAGGTAATTACAGTATAATGGTTGCTATTATCAAGGAATTATGCCTTATTTACCAATGTACATTAAAATGCAACAAGAAATTTTAATAAATTTTTTTTCAGTATTTGTATGATCTTTGTGCTCAGATACAATAATTAGCCCATCAAATAATTTATATTATTATTATTTTTTCAAACGGAATTATTATACTGAACATTACACTGAAATATATTTTCAATTTTTACTTAAAATTTTTTAATCCATTTTCTGTAGAATTAATAATTACAAAATCTTATCTTTAGTAATTTCGGAGCAATTAGAATTCTATTAAGTGGCATTATTTCAAGCACATTTGAAGAATCAAAGAAAAAACAGGTCACAACTGCAAAATAGTTAGTTCACAACTATCATTTTTAAGTTAACATTAAACATTTTGAAATATTATTTTTTACCATTTAAGTCCATAAAACATTAAGGATAACTCTAATGTGTTCGTTCTAATTTATCAAAATACAGCGAAATTCCTGCTAAAATATTTTGCGATATTACGTTTGATTTATAAGATTCTATATGTAACTCTATAGATATTCGTCTGCTATTGCTGACGTGTGGCTGACTTATTGACACCAACGCCGCCCTAGTGACTAAAATCTAGACCTTAACAGTTTTTCCTTAGTTAACTTAAAAATGATAGTTGTGAACTAACATTAAACATTTTGAAATATTATTTTTTACCATTTAAGTCCATAAATCAAAATACAGCGAAATTCCTGCTAAAATATTTTGCAATGTTACGTTTGATTTATAAGATCCTACATGTAACTCTATAGATATTCGTCTGCTATTGCTGACGTGTGGCTAACTTATTGACACCATCGCCGCCCTAGTGACTAAAATCTAGACCTTAACAGTTTTTCTTTTGTTATCGGGTAGGAGTGGGAGGACCATATATATCTATAGACCATGCTTTCACCAAATATTGAACTTCTTGCAAAAGAAAGGCAATCCCAAGTTTCTCATTAGTTAGAGTTGCAACACTATATTATTTTATTATATGTAATACCAACACTATGTATACTTATATATCTGTACCTTCTCTTTTTTAAATAAATACTATTATTATCAATTGTTTTTGTTTTGGCCCGTGGCCCACCATAAATTTTTCTATACGGCCCCTACAAAAAAAGATTGCCCACCCCTGATCTAGGAGAAGAACTGAGTGCTCTTCCTCAGAACTGTCATCATAAAATTTTAACTGAAGATTTTACAAATTTTGACAACAATCTTGTCCATCATAAATATGGAAATTGTACAGCCAGTGATTTAATTGAAATGATTATATTATGCTCAATTCATATAGAGACTTTGTTGGAAAAGGAACCGAATGATCATG
>AYEL01053994.1:0-20301 GCA_000484575.1 Olivierus martensii
CCCCTTAAGATTGTCACTATCATTACCACGTGTAGAGAAACGAAACCGTCATTGCCATAGCAACGCAACAATTTAACTTACAACAACAGAATTTTATAAAAATTATCGAATTATTTATGCTACTACTGATTTATTATTTAATCTATCATCTTTTTCAATCACTGATTATTTTATTTTTTCATGCAAGTTTTTATTATGAAGAAGAATCTGTATTTGAGACTAATTAACGTATTTCTTGATATTCTTGGTTCGAGATTATAACTGTTGTTTCACGTGTTTTGATATAACGTTTTTGTATATCGTACAGTTGTATAAATTTTATAATTCCACGAAAAGAAAGAACTCTTTAGGTGAATTAACTCCTGGTGCTAAACGAATACGTTTAACTCGGGAAAATGAAACATTATAAGATCGAAGAAATCAACAGAATTCTAATAGAGAAAGAAAGTTAAAGAAGTGAACATTCGAAAAGACACATATTTCAAATAGAAAACGTAGAAAAGACACATGTTTCAAATAGAAAACATATCTATACGGGAAAGATCATCTAAAAGGTTATAATTTAAGAGAAAGAGAAACTTAAGTAACACACCGTGAATTGACCGAGCAACGCTGGGCACGGGTATGCTAGTAAAGTATAAAATACAAATCCTTTATTTTTTAATTGCCGGGCACGGGTATGCTAGTATGTATATATATATATGAAAGTGACACCTCTTTTTTAACTGGAGTGATGTTAACCCACATGTTATTTTGAAAAAAGATGTTAACCTACCAAGAGAGTTACAATTTGGGCTCCCATTTCCATGGCAAGAAAAGTGACACCTCTTTTTTAACTGGAGTGATGTTAACCCACATGTTATTTTGAAAAAAGATGTTAACCTACCAAGAGTTACAATTTGGGCTCCCATTTCCATGGCAATAATAGGGCGATTATTCTTTGATGGTACTGTTAATCAAGATAATTATTTACATATCCTGCAAAAAGAATTCTGACCTAGAGTTGAAAATCAAAATGACATTTACTTTCAACAGGATGGTGCACCATCCCACTATGGGTTAAATGTTTGGGAATGGTTAAATCTTAATTTTGAGGGGAGATGGATAAGATGACAGAGCAATTGAGTGGCCATCACGATCACCAGACCTAATACCAACTGACTTTTTCTTGTGGGGTATATTGAAAATCTTGTTTACAGCCTCAAACCGAAAACAATTCCTGAATTAAAACAAGCAATTTTGGATAAATTTTCTGTAATTAGTGTGGAAATCTGTCAAAAGGTTTGTAGAAGTGTTGCTGGTAGGGTTCAGCATTGTACTGAACACGAAGGGGAGCATTTTGAACATGTTAATTAAATTTTTAATCATAATGAATCATGTTGTTTTGATGGAGCAATATTTAATAATTTTCCTAAACTACTGCAATTTATTTTCATTAAATCACTTTTTGTTTGTTTAACTACTGTAATAAATTTTTGTACAATAAAAATAACTAAATAAAAAAGAGCGTTACTTTTGCTTCACCCTGTATATATATCAATGTATATTTATTTATTAAAAAATTGTAGCATTTTTATAGTTAAATAATAAAATAACAGTGAAAGTTTAAAATTTATATATAATAATAAATTATAGTATAATATAGTAAATGTCAAACAAAAGATGTGGCATTTGTTGATGTTTATCATATCATATACAGTTCGTATTTTTATGAACCAACAATTTACGAACTACACATTTTTTATGAACTATTTAGTTGGTCTCAAAAAGTCTCTAATGTTAATTAATGCCATTCCCATTAATGAACTTTTTTGGGGGTCCATATAAGTTCATAAAATCGAAAGTCCACTGTAGTTATTATAACATAATTCTGTACTCCTAAATTTTTAAAGTAATATTTTTAAGAAATTCTCTTATATATTAGGCAGACAATGAACATACTATATCACACTATAATGAATCCCATATTAAATGAAACTGTACTGTGATTGCAATCAATAATAATAAAATCATTTATTTCTTTGCTGGATAATAACAAAAAATAAAATAATACTCTGAGTCAGAGATATACAATATACTAGTAATAAATATAACTTAAATACTTTTGATTACATATAACTATACTTAATCAGAACTATAATACAAGGTTATTGAATTTATCCTAGAACCTCCTGAACAGTTATATGATTGAAAATATTTCTTAAATCATAATAAGGTAATAAAGGAGCTAAAGCACTAAGCAGAAATAATTCTTTTATTAATTTCTGCTTAGTGCTTTAGCTCCTTTATTACTTTTATAAATGGCAGAATGTCTACAACCATATTAAAGGCTCTCTCTACTTAGTATTGTATGTGTTTTTGACTTTGATTAGTAGATATTTTGAAAAATATATTTTTCAAAATACCTACTAATTATAACGATATATATAAATATCCATTTATAATCTGTATGTTTAGAATGAGGTGTATAATAATCTTTCATTCTATGTATGTCAATGTAATATATTTACTGTATAACATACAAACATTACTACACACTTTCAATATAACATGTCAATGCTTGGCATAATGCGCCTATGTCACATCTAAAATTTCACTATTCAGAAATCAATACTAAGGATATGCTTTGAACAGGTAAGCTTCATACAGTATCCTATATCATAACTTTTTCTATATTTCATCAAAACTTCATTTTCTTAAACAAAATATAAGAAGTTATTTAATTATAATAAAAATAGAATATAAATAATGTAATTCAGTGTAAAAATTTGATAAGCAATAGTTATTTTACTTGAATTTATATTTTTACAAAAGTAAAAATAAATTATTTTAGCATTAAAATATCTTTTATATTTTATAAGATTATTCATACTGAATAATCTTTTGTTCATAAAGCAGAACATTAGTAAAAAATAAATAATGTAGTGATCAGTTTAAATATCACAAACAACAATTTTTAGCCTATTCATATACAGATATAGATGAATGTTTGATTAATGATTTAGCCTTTAGTCTTGAACAGCACGATTTTCACAAGCTTAAGATTGTTAAGTCAAGCAAATATTAAAATGATTAAGGTTAAATAAGTAAAATGATGATAAAAAAAATTAAAACAATAATATTTTGGTGAAACAGAAAATATTCACATTTTTACAAAATAAGTTTAATTAGTCAGTCATATCAATCTTCAGTCTGAAACAATTTATGCACTTAAAAAGAGTAAGGAATTCAGTTTAAGTAATTTCACAAATCACACAGATTTCTCAGTCTCAATTAGATATTACTGAATATTAAATATCATAAGCATAGGCAGAAAATAAATTACACATAATTTTAATATTTTTGGCTAGTGCTTATACTAATTTTCTCAAATAATAGTTATTACTCCATAATGATCATTATCTCTTTTTGCAGTTCAAAAATTTGTTTATAAAAACTTTATTGCATGTCCTGGAGATGAGGGACTCAGAATTGAATCTGGATCCTTCAAGATGATATGTGATTGCTTTTCCACGCAAATTATGTGCTTATTCTTTAATATAACTATTTTTTATGTTATGTCTTTGTGACCCACTAGTATTTTATAGGATATGCTTCAACATACTTATGTTTTGAATTACATAAGGTTTTACAAAATGATTAATTTACACATGTCAAGGATTTTCTGTAGTTTCATCATGTTTTTGTAATTAACAAAATATTAATTAACAATGGCTTTTACAATTATTATTGCCATCTACACATCAATCATTATTACATCAAAAAAAAATCACAAAAAAAAAGCTATAAAAAAAAAATGATGACTTTGGCAAAATGGTAGGTTAACTGCTAGTGGAAGGCATGTCATCTCCTATTCGGCAACAAGGCTTTGCTTATATAGTAGGCTTTTTCAATACAGTCAATCAGGGTAACTTTGAATCAGGGATTACAATCTAATTTATATCAAAATTTTAGACCACTGTGTCAATATGTATATACCAATAAGTATTATTTCTGTTTGTATTTTTTTAGAGATAAGATGTAACCTCACTAATTTTTATAACATTATAGTTTTATTACTACCATCTGTTGATTAAGTATAGAATACTTTAAGGCCGCCACACACGGAGCGATTTGTCATGAGACCAATCACAACGACAGATCGTTTCGATCGGTCATTATCTGACGGTCCACACACACGATGCGATCTATCCTCAGATCCGTCGTCAAACTGCCGAATCGTCAGACCGATTGTAGGACTCCACACACAGAACGATTTATCGTCAGATCTGTCGTTGAGATCAATCGTTCAGATCCGTCGTTGAGACCTTGGTTGAGACGGATCGTTCAGACCGGTCGCCAGATTTACAAATCGTTCGACTGATTTTAAGGCAGCCACACACGGAGCAATTTGTCATCAAATCCGTCGTCACAGACCAAATCGTTCGACGGATCTGACCGTGTATGGGTAAATGTGAAGCGATTTCTCGAATCGTCCGATCTGTTGTGGTCTTCTGGGATTCCCAACAACTTTCGGCGTCGTCGACAGATATTTTGCATGTGTTCACTATGGCAGCACAATTTTTTAAAAATGAATTCGCGTAAATGAAATGATTATATATAAATATATTAATTTATTTATTGTTTAGAAATTAATTCATATTCTTAATATAAATAAATTTATATATATTTAAATTATTATTAATTTTATATTATATATAGCATATCAGTTTTAAGTAATGAAATAAAATGGTATCTCAATTGAAAATTTTCGTTTTTGTGGTTATTTACATAATAATAAAGTTCGTGGTCCGAGTTTGTTTTCGTTTCTTGATATAGTTCGATATCGAATACACTCCTCTACAGACTTCACAACGTTACTTCAAATACACAAGTTTATTTACAACAGAAAAATATATACACAGGAGAGAAAAACCTTCCCGATCCGCACGGAACGCCCCAGAAGTCCACCACTGTCCGGTTCTCTTCTGTTCACTCTGGGATCTATCTCCCCAGAGAACTTTGACGTCTGACCCGCTCCGTCCGATCTCTACTCTCTCTCTCTCTCTCTCTCTCCCTCCCCGTCTCTCTCTCTACACCTTTTTTCTTCGATGCTCACCTCACTCTCACTGCCTGTGTGTGTCCCTTGCTTTGTTTTTTCTTTTTCCCACGATCCCGTTTGTTTTTAATTAAAAAAAAGGGAAACAAAGCGACCGGGGAATAACATCCGGGAGCTATAACCCCTCCCTAAATTGGTCTAATTACCACACCCTTATTGACTGACGCCGTTTACTTCCGGAAGTCCAGATGTTCAAGTCCCGACAGTTATATAGAAATTTTAAGTTGTTTTTGTTTAGTTAAGTCTTCCGCATGCCTTGCTGTGTATTTATAATCGTATCAGTTTTCAAAATTTCTGGAGATAACTCTTTTAATAGTTCAAGATTAGTATTTTCGGACATTCTCAAATAATTATGCCAATCTTTTGGGTGAAATCTCAATTCGTTCATCAAATTAGTATGCGAAAAACGTTTTCTTTTCAAAAGCCAATCTTTACTCCATACTTTTTTTTTCGTATGTCAGTATCTCGCACTCCATGCTCACAACACACTCTCTGTAGTGATTGTTGGCGACGGATCTGAACGATTGGTCTCAACGACGGATCTGGCGATAAATCGTTCCGTGTGTGGAGTCCTACAATCGGTCTGACGATTCGGTAGTTTGACGACGGATCTGAGGATAGATCGCACCGTGTATGCGGATCGTCAGACGACGACAGATCGAAAACGATCCGTCGTTGCAACCGATATGACAACAAATCGTACCGTGTGTGGGAACATACAATCCGTCTGACGAACCTGAAATTTGGCGACCGATCTGACGACAAGTCGCTCTGTGTGTGGCGGCCTTTACAAAACTCACAAAGCTGCACCAAAACACCTGCTGAGAGCCATGCCTCAACTGATATATTCAACTTGAAATGGCAGGTTAAAAATGTTTTAAATAATTGTATAAAATTGATTTTTAAATGTTTAAAGATAAATAATCTTATGAAACTAGTGTGCATGACAGTATAAATATATTGATATAAATAGAAATTTGCATACATGTTGAAATATGTCTGATTTATGAACAATTCTGGATCAGGTGAGAGAATAATCTTCTAGTTTAGTTTCATTTATTATTTTCAAGTCAGTACATTATTATTTTAGCATAATTAGTATATTTTATTCATATATTAGATGAGTAGTAGTCAAATTTAAATTTATTTTATATAAAAGCAACATAACTTCACTGTGATAGGCTGCAAAAACATGTGAGAGAATTTGTAATTTTTAAGTTTGAAGAGGAATTTTTTCCTGGCCAAATAACAAGTCATTCACCAAAATAACTTAATCTACTATAAGTAAATGTCTAATTAGTAGCTTTATACAATCCTTTAAAAAATGATGTGATCATTCAGGTTAAAAGTATAAGGCAATTCAGTATTAGTGATGATTTATTGTTAGGAAGACGGAAAACTAACTAACTTATGACTTACAGTAAATTTTGTTGATTTAAATGTTTTATCACTAAGTTGTTGTAATATAAAACACATAATAATCTAGTTTATAAAAATATTTTACTATAATAATATGATAAATTAAATATTTCCTACTTACATTATCTTAATTCTTATTCATTACATGACTTTTCCATTTATTTAATTTTATATCTAAGTTTGAATTTTCAAGTAAAAAATTTACTAATTTCAGAGATAATACACCATTAAAAAACTTTTTTTAATAATAAAAAATAGGCTAAATAAAATTATCATGATGAAATTACAATTATTTAATTGTAACAAAAATGTAGTCTACTTAATACAGTAAGACCCTGCTTAATGCTGCTCCATTTACTGCTGTTTCAATATAACACATTTTTAATTCTATATTTATTGATTCACTTTGGCATGGTTTTTCAAGCTGTTATATTCACATAATTCTGAAATCGCATGAATTTGTTGCTTTCATACTCCTATGCCATCTCACATTGTGCTTGAAATCAGCACATATGAAAACTTCTGTGGTCACAGTTCATATTTATGATCAGTCATCAACATTATTTTACAGTTAAAGTTTAGTCACTATTATGGAAATTATGGATCAATTAATACAAAATCATCCAAATTTTAATAGAAGTTCAAAGGCATCTTCAAATTTGCAGAAATAAATATATTATAATTGATTTTTAACACATTGTCCAAAGTTCCCTAATTCTAAAGCTAACTTTGGACCACAATAAAATAATGTGCTATTGGTAAAAAATACAAATTCTTTCTGCAATTGGTATAAAAGGCATAAATTCAATGCAAATAAATTTCAATGGATTCATGTATGAATACTTCTCAAATATATTTAGATAACCAGGTTTTGAAAAAACTAAAAAGTTAACCTGATTGACTGTATATATATATATATGTTTCCTGGACTATAATTTAAAGGTCAACTCTAACATGAATTAAAATTTGTGTTAATCAATGTCTACATCATGGTCCAGGAGATGTATATACACCTAGCCCTCGATTTGCACGGCACTCAATTTACACGGTTTCGCTTTTACACTGTTTTTAAATGAAAACAATAAAAAATTTTTTTGGGTTTTATTTTGATTGTTTTGCATTATGCCATTTATAAATTAAAAGAGTATCATATTGTCACGTTTTGTGAATTTACAAGTTCGTAGAGATTAATAAAGAGTGAATACAGCTATATTTTGTATAGTCCCATTTATTTACACACAAAACAAAATAATCTTGTTTCACTATAACTAAATTCAATACAAAATCCGATAATTATCTATACAACATAAATTAGTGTTAATTTATATCTTTAATTCAGAATAACTCACAGTTCTTAGTCCACTTTCGCTTTCAAATTTATCACTCACTATTCGTTAAATTTATCACTTATTAGTTTTTTTACTGTCCAAGTCTTGCAGTTCAACTAAACTCAACTCAGGCTTGCAGCTCGCCTATTTATGTTTGAATTCTTTTATTGTTTTTATTTGTACAGAATATTGTTAATTTGTTTTTTGTACTGTATTCAATGTTAATTAATGTTTATGTTTTCATTTTCAAAAGTAAATTGAAAAAGTATAAGCATTAAATTGTCTCTAAAAATTAATGAACCAATCCCCTTTTTATCCTTTAATCCTTATCTCATTTTACACAGTTATAAAGAACATACCCTCAATTTTTCTTTATCTTCTTTAGCTCGATTTACATGGTTTACAGTTTAACTGAACATATCCTTCAATTTTGTATGAATTCTGCGTCTCGTTTTACACGGTTTCGGTTTGCACGATTTTTTCTATGAATTTTGCGTCTCGTTTTACATGGTTTCGGTTTGCACGATTTTTCCAGGAACGTAGTTTCTCGTTTTACACGGTTTCGGTTTGCACGATTTTTCCAGGAACGTATCTACCGTGTAAATCGAAGGGCTGAGTGTATATTCATTGAAAAAGACTACTATATACGCCAGCTATTCTCAACCTGTGGCCCGCGGGCCACATGTGACCCACCAAGCTATTACGTGCGGCCTGGAACACACAGTCATTAATTTAATGAAAACGCGTAATTTTTCTCCCACATGCAAAAAATAAAAATTCTGATATAAAAAAATTTTTTTAAATCTGGAAAAATTAGAATTTTCTTAATTTGCTAGTCCTTCCTGATGCACTCATAAAATTTTACAGGTCATGGGCCTAATTTGCTAAGTCCTTTCTGATGCACTCATAAAATTTTACAGGTCATAGGTCAGTTTGTGAAAACACAGGCCTATGGCATCCACGAACTGAGAAGTTAGTTTTTTTTTAGGCGATTTTTAAGAAGTCAGACTTTTTTCATGTGACACCAACCGGTTGCCGACTGCTGATATAGCGTGTTGCAGCCCACTTAATGTAGCAATCAAATGTATGTGGCCTGCTTAATGTAGCAAACAAATGTATGCGGCCCAGGGAAAAAAAAGGTTGAGAACCACTGATATAGGCAATGTTGCACTGCTGAATGTGACATGACATTTTTCATCAGTAAGTAATCTAACATTTTGCTTTTTTTTTTTACTTTTTGTAAAAATGAATATGTTTTATGAAACTATATAAGGTATGATTTAGTAATCTAACATTTTGCTTTTTTTTTTACTTTTTGTAAAAATGAATATGTTTTATGAAACTATATAAGGTATGATTTAAAATTTATATTAAAGGTTTAAATAAATAAAATCTAATTGTAAAAGTCAAAACATGATTTAAAAATTAAATACAGTGGCATAAAAATTATGGGATTGTGATTAATACAAACAATACTGATGCAATTTAAAAATAACTTGTTTTTAATATTTTTTTTTCTTCAGATCAGCAACATCTCTCTAAATATCAACAATAAAATGCCAAGTACTGATTTATACTATTGAGAAAAATCTTATAATATACAATATTTGCAAATTATAGTATGCAACCTCATTTTTCAGTTAAGCAAAATTTATCTGTATAAAGACCAATGCATTTTCCTAATATGTTTGCAGTAAAAATAATCTATAGTTAAGATTAGTTTTTTAACTGTAGACTTTTAATATACAGAACTAGGAACTTTTCTTAGTCTCAAAATATTCATTGATGTCTTATCATAAACTTTGTCTTTTTTCTCACAAGATCATTAAAATGATTTTGTGAGTAATTGTTAGTAATCTATACTCAATATAAGAACATACAATAATTTATATATTTTATAATCAACTGATTAAATTATATAAAACAGTTTAATAACAATTAATTTTTATACAAGTAGTCTCTTTCATTTGACTTACAATTACTTTTACAATATTCTAAACTTAGTTATTTTCATAGCATATTGACTAGAAATACTTTTTCTGTTTTATTAAAAATTTATAGTCTGCTAATGGCTACATGATAAATCAATTGCTTATAATCTTAGAGAATCTGGATCAAATGCGAAATTTTACTACCTTAAAGGATGTTTTTCATTGTCTGCTATTACTATTAGAATTACAATCATTGTCTGTAATTTTAGGCATATAATTTTTTAAACCTACAATGGGGTTATCAAAACTTAACTCCCCATCATAAGTAGAGAAGAACCTGTATTTCAATTATACATGAAGAAATTTAATCATTTAAAAAATCATCAAACCTCACATTTTCAATTAAAAGTTCTTGAGATATCAGAATATGAAAATAAACTCAAAAGTTCATAATTTCAGATTCCCCTTCATTCAATTTAAAATAATAAAATATTAATTTTCAATTCTAATAAATATATCTATTAACTGCTTAAAAGACTAATTGACCTTTAGTGAAATATTCAAATCAGTTCAAATACAAATATAGGCAGAATAAAATTTAATTAGCAGATATTTTACAGAGATCTGAATGTTTTCAGCTTAATGAAACCATCATCAGCAATAGAATTCTATTCTGATGATTTCATTATGTTTTATATTGACTACATTATGTTCTATATTCTATTTCAAGATATTTATTGTGCAGGTAGTTTTCTCAATAGAAAACATTTTGGTATTGTTATATTTAATACAAAAGATAGATATACCAAAAGATATTGTCATCAAAACGTAAACAAAAAAATATTTTTATAATTTCAAAATTATATTACAAATAATTTTTTAAATAATTTACTTTTCATTCATAGCTCAATTTGTGGATAACAATTATTTGAACTGCAATCAGATAAATATGAACAAATGGACTTTTGCAATAATAAGCGATTCAAAAAAGACTATTTTAAAATATGTAATTATTATTATTGTATTATAGTGTTTTTATTAATGTGTAATATTATTATTATATTATAGTGTTTTTGTTAATGTGTAAGAATATTGTTATAATTTTAAAAATATTAATCCCAAATAAATTGGGAATTAAGCGGTGGCATGAAGACTGATAAATAAATTTCTGAAGTTAATAACCAAATATTGAAACGAACTATTTTCTTAAATCTTCACAGTCAATGTTTAGCTATTACTTAAAAACCTATATGTTAAAAAGATGCCGGCTTCCGCCACCCGCCTTTTTTGTTATCAGAATTGACCACCACGTAATTTTCTATACTCTATCGTTTGGTTACATTAAGTTATTGTTCAACAGAACAATCTATATAACTTAATTTTATATGTGACAAGAAGTTACAAAGTCTCACGTGGTCATCTCACCCCCCCTTTCAGAACTATTATCAACCGAAGAACAACAAAGGAATACTGCGCAGCCGCCATCTTCTGCCCTCATCTTCGACAGAACTTTCTTACCTTTGAATTGAATCTACTTATAATCTTCTATAGGTAATCCATCGATTCATAAAAAACAACAATCCTTCAAATTAAGAACCTTAAGAATCTATTTTATATATTAAACCTCATGATGATGACCATGTGGACGTCATATTTAGCAATTTACAAAGCCATCCACTCAAACATTGGTATAACGAACACTAGTGTAATGGCTGAACACCGACTGTGTTTAATAGTGCGCATGCGTAAATAAAATGACGTCATGTATATAGCCGTTCCATGTTAAAGCGCATGTGCAATTATTGACAACTTTCAAGATGGCTCCAGTTAAGAAACATGTGGAAATTAATAAGGGCACTAAAAATTGTTCTTCCCTAATTTTGAAAAAAGGAGAAGAGTTCCTAAAGAATAGTAATAGTTCTAATAACCTTTTGGATATTATTTCATCATTACTGGTACATATAAATCAATTTTATAAATGAAAATTTTCAAATACAATTTTAGAAAACTTGCAGGTAAACAAAATTTCTTTCGATCAAAATACCTGTTGAATGAAATATATGGTTAGTAGCTTTCTAAAGAAAAGAGTTATAGATTGAACGTTCATTTTTTTGACAAAAGTTAAAAAATACAAATTGGTGATTTTTTATATGCGGACGAAAGATAATTTATATTTTTAAAATTGCATATCTTGGATATAGTGCACCCACAGGTTTTCTAAAATTATCCTATATTATGGTATATAATATTTCATACTATAAATTACGTTAGGGATTTTAAAATATTTAAATGATATCGATAATTATGTTCTCGTTAAAATTAATAAAAATTGAAATTATGGATGAATGGCTTCAAGGACAATATTTAGAGAGCAATCATAAATTATGTCATGCTATTACGAACACTTTTTAACCCCTTCCCTCCCTTTATTTTTTGTCGCACAAAGCTTGATTCCCTGACTGTGATGTTATAAATTTGATGATCTCCCCCTTCTATTTAAAAAGTTTTCCTCTGATTTTTATGTAAAAATAAAAATTGCATAAAACAGTAGCAAATAGAAATTATACTAGTATTTTATTACATACGAGTTTTTTCAAATATAAACTATCAAAAATATCAACATTAATTGCAATAAATAAATGCTAAACATTCATAAATGTGGCATTTAAACCATGCATGTAGTTATATAATACAGCATCACTGGATTTGTAGCAGAAATTCTGCCATCTGTTATGAGATTGGAAAAATCAAAATGGCAGACTAAAAAGCAGAAGTAGTATGCCCTCTCACCTCAATGATTTAATCAGCATATTATGAAGAGTCTGCTCTATTTAGAAGGAAGCAGGCTTGGTCAGTTCATTTGATAAAACACAGAAAGGCAGTTAAGACATGAAAAACTGTTCACCAATTTCCATAATCCTGCTAATTAATTGTGTTAGCAATTTCAAAACAACTATCTCATTGGATTATAAAGAATAAACATTAGTTGTTCATATACAATATATAGATATTATAATTTATAGTATATGAAGTCCAAAAGAATAATTTGGAAATCTAACCTAGAAAAATTATTTCAAATATGGATTATTTTATAGAAGAAAATAAGAAAAAACAAATTAGTTAACAATGACAAATTAATAGAAGTGATATTTTTGTTTAATATTTAAACAATAAATATACCATATTTGTTCTTATCCAGCCAAATTCTTCATATCACTATCAGTGTTTTGCAGGAATTGGATGAATTAAAGCATAATTTCCAAAAAACCATTTATTATTTCAACCTCTAAAAAATTTTACATTAATATACACAATTATCAAATTTTCAAAACATAAATTAATATATAATTTTAGATCTTGACATAATTTCCTTAACAAATAATTAAATATTACACTTTCTTTCACAAATAATTTTCTGCATTTATTAAGATGCATTTCGACCTCAAACAGTCCTCTTCATTTAATCGCAGAAATTATTTCTTTAACACTTGTGTTGTAAAAGATATTAAAATTAGTTCAGTTGAGAAGGGCATACGAAAGCAACGTCAACATTAATTGGATGGGAGCCAAAGTAATACAAAAAGTCAACGATCCAGTAGAATTTAGTACTGCAGAAAAAGTGAACATTTATAGGAGAAGCCAAATAAAAATTGTTATTAATGAGAAAGAGGCAATCTCGGTGGCTTGGAAGTATGCATTAAGGAAATAGTATTTACTAAACAGGAAGCATTGAACGCAAACACCCGTTTGCAAAGGACATTTTTTATTTTCATTTTTATTTTATTTGTTTTTTCAATTCTTAACCCTCAATTTTCAATGTAATTCTTGTTTTTGTTTTATCTATGCATTAACATGTTTAAAAAAACTCAGTTAATTTTTGTTATCTTAATAATTATTTGTAATAATTTTTTACTCTTTAATTTTTAGTCCAGGTAAGTAGCAAGAAATACTAGATTTGTTAAATATGAGCAGTTTTATCTTAAATCAGTTTTGTTCTAAAATTGAAATACAACCGCTAGAACAAAGTTGTTCTTAGAATGCCTACAGTCAGAAACCGCTTAAACGTAGAGTTGAAAATGACTATTGTATAGTCAAAAACATTTCTCGCTTGTTAATTAACCCTTTAAGTAATAAATGTGTCTTTCGGGACTGCTATAAAGTGCTGTGAACTATTTCATTTTTAATGATAAAATTTATTTATTTTTTGTAAAAATGTAAATTATCTCTATAAATTCAAGATTGCAGATGATATGACATCATGGGCCACATTTCTAGGGTTTGTAGGCCACACTTTGGGAACCCCTGTTTTATGAGAATCTCAAATAGTTGAGAGCTGTAATCAGTTTCTGGGTCAATACCCCCATCAATTTTTTCAGATAATCTTAATGATGGTTTCAAAAATTGTTTATTATATATGGGAATCCCTTGATTAGTGCAGTTAATAAATCCTTGCAATACACTGCATATATCAAAACTACACTAATCAAACTAAAAAACCAGCATATATCAAAACCGCACTAATCAAACTACAAAACCAATGGGAATAATTATAATGAATCCTGGAAGATATCAAAATTATAAACATGTACAGTATTTTTCCTCTCTCTCGTATCTATATTGCATAACTGGAAAATAATTATAATGAATCCTGGAAAATATAAAAACCAATGGGAATAATTATAATGAATCCTGGAAAATATCAAAATTTAAACTATAAAACCAATGGGAATAATTATAATGAATCCTGGAAAATATCAAAATTAGTTAATAGGAATAATTATAATGAATCCTGGAAAATATCAAAATTATAAAATATGTATTTTTTTTCCCTCTCAAAATGTATCTATATTGCATTACATGTACTTTAACTCTCTCAAAATGTATCTATATTGCATTACATGTATTTTAAATCATTGAAGAATCTGTATAGGTATTTAAAACTTTATAATAAAAATTAAAATTTATTTTTTACAAAATTGCATAAATTTTGTAAAAAAATAATTGCACGTGTAGACATTGAGTACTGGGAGGAACTGAAGGCAAGGCTGGTATATTATATTGTAATGGTTATTATTAGGTAGTTGCCATTCACGCTAAATTTATTAATAAATAAAATTACGAACAAATTTTAAAATATAACAATTACATGATGAAAGTTGTATTATTAACAGAAATAAATTTATTCCAGTGCTCAAATCATATAAACTACAATCCCCGAGATTCAGTTGCCAATGCTTCAGAGTGTTTGCAAAAAAAAATCGCACTTGTTGAAGTGCACTAATCAAATTTAGCACTGCATATATTAAGGGATAGTCTCAAATTTTTTTTTGCGCACTAATCAAAACCACATTATTCAAACCTGCACTAACCAAGGGATTCCTGTATCATATAATAAAACTTTACAGCACTTAAGCAAGGTTAAATTTTATTTTGGTATTATTATTTTGGTATTATATTACCAAAATAAAATTTAACCTTGCTTAAGTGCTGTAAAGTTTTATTATATGTTACGTGAAGCAAGAGGTATTTATAAAGTTCTGATTCCTGTATCCTCGAGCAAAATATTTGATTTATTAAAATTTTTCTTTATTCTTTGTTTTTCATATTCTTTATTTAAGATTCTCAACATATATTCAATGTTATTTTTTTCAAATATTCCTAATCCAGACAAATTCTATCCCTAGTGAACTATTTTAGAATTAAACTGCCAAGTTAATGATGATTTAATAATTATGAATATAGTGCCATCATTTATTGGATTAATGATTAATTATTTAAATTTAAACTAAGGTGTCACCATTTGTTATTTAATAATTAAACTATAATTTTTACTATTTTTCCTAAAATTAAAAATTTGTTTTGGTTTGGAGTCAAACCAGGATCTTTAAGTTACTGTCCATATGTTTTGAGACTACCAAGATATTGGCAGATTTTCAATTTCAAGATGCTTATAACCAAGTAATTTCAGCAATTATCAGACTAGGCTAATATCAGTACTCCCAACTGGGCTAAATTTATTTTATTTATTATTTAATAATAATAAATAAATAAATTTAATGATAATTATTTATACTTTTATTATTAAATAACAGATGGCACCACCATCATAGCATACTTTTTAAATAATCATTAATTTGGCAGTTTAATTCAAAAATAGTTCATTAGGGGTAGAATGTGATTGGATTAGAAATATTTGAATAAAAATCCTTAGGTTCAATTATGATCTGTATTTTTCTCTTGTGAGAAAGTTTTCCGGTATTCTTTATTCATTATTTTTTGCAAAAAAGAATGAATATAAAATACTGAAAATAATTTCTAATTGAAATATCTCTGGTATCACATATTTATTTTAGTTTTAAATTGCCTGATGAATAAAAATCTTAAACATGATTGCATACAATAGCCCTATCTTAATTATTTGAATTCTTAGCAGCTCTCTTCTAATTTTAAACTATGTCTGTAGAAATGTTAACTGCAATAATTTATTTCTTGCTGATATCAACTTTCATAAATTTTATAAATTTTTTATGAGATTATGTCATGTGTTTTTTATTAAATTCAAATTGTGATGATATTAAAGTTGTAGACATTCTGCCACTTATAAAAGTAATAAAGGAGCTAAAGCACTAAGCAGAAAAAATTCTTTATTAGTGCTTTAACTCCTTTATTATGTGAGGATATATTTACTTTGGTTCTTCTATAAGTCTATATGGAAAATTATTGTAAAACATAATTCTCCCTCCTCCTTTCTTGATTGTATTGTGAAAAGCAACAAATTATTTTATTTATGTTCTCATATAAATTTCAAGATTGATTATATTTAGTTAACCAGCATTTTTTTATTTCAGTAATATCAAATTTGATTTCAACTATAAATTGACTAGCATATTGTACCAAATAGTAATTATCGATTTTATAACTAATTAATTATAACAGTATGTTTGAACTTATTATTGAAACGCAATTATTTATTCTTTTTAATTAGATTTATTAATTAGCATATAAATATTTGTTAACAATTATTAAAATTTTAAGCAATTAAATAATGATTTTATATTTACTTATTTCTATATGTAGTAGTTTAATAAACATAAGTTTGAAATCAATAAAAAAGTACAGAAATTATTCACAATTTAAAATATATATATTACAGTCTGTTAATGAAGAGGAAGTTATTGATGCTCAAAATACATTACAGAAAATTTTTCTTTCTCTTTCAAATAAAAATGAATTATTTGAACAAAAGATTGAAAATAATGGAGGTAATATTAGGTTATTTAAAATCTTAAATATATATAAAATTTTTATAAAAATTTTAAAAAAATTCTTTCTACTTTTAGCTGGTTTTTCTGATATATATTTGAACCATATACAGGAATACCTCGATTATCGCGGTTATTGTTGCCACGAAAAATACTGCAATAATCAAATCCGCGATAATTGGGATAAATAATGCATGTAAAATGGGTGATCGTTGCCAAGGATTTTTCAAATCTATTGATTAAATTTTATATGAGGTAAAAAAGAAATCTGTTAAACGTCTAATCTTTTAAGCTGATCATTACGTTTCTTCTTAATAGCTGTAGACTTGATATCATCCTTGTTTCTTTTAGCATTCATTGTAGGGGTAAATAAGAAGAGAAATAAATATCCACATGCAGATTCTCCTCTAGAGATCTTGGCACCCCGATGCAGCTTCCTTGTAACATCTACTCAGCACCTTTACAATATTGAGAAAATGATAATTTTGGTGCCCTCCTTCTTAAGGCGCCCCGATACGGTGCATCGTTTGCTTACCGGGTTTAAGCTGGCCTTGTCCACATTTACTTCAGGCAATGGCGGACAGTTACTGATGAGCAGTGAGTAGGCGCCCTCGGATAAAAACGAAGTGCTTTAAGAGAGCTACTTGGAGGGTAAATGTAATTCTGGTTACATATGTAGTGGGCTATATCTCGAAACCGTGATAATTCGAATTATCTAAAAGTGCATACATTATAGAAAAGACATCTTTTAAACTGGCATGTGCTAGCATGTTAGTTTATGTAAGATGATGATTAAATGGAAATAATTTTAGGTTTTAAAAATGGATAAATAACAGGATCAGTAGAATTGGTGATGAAAATTAAATATATTATTATTATGTTGTAGTACATCAATATGGGCACGGAATATCTCCGGGTCAAAGTGCTATGTCCGAAACGAGTCAAGACATAGCTACTTGTGATGTTTAATTGTGTGTTAACTATCTGTCTGTGTCAGTGCTGAGAAACTTTCTAACTAAATTGCATGTATTGAGTAGTGATGCTTTTTGCAGTGTTATGTATGTCTTGGGATGTAGATTTAATATTTTGAGGCTTTTGTGTAGTGTGTGAGGGATTACTCCTGTGGAGGAGAGAATGATGGGTACTGTGACTATCTTTTGCATTCCCCAAAGATGCTTAATTTTTTGTAAAAGTTCTGTGTATTTGCTAATTTTTTGGGTGAATGCATCCTGGATGTTGTGTGCGCCGGGTATTGAGATGTCTATAATGTAGGTAACTTTGTTTTGCTTGTCTATGAGAGTGATGTCTGGTTTGTTGTGGTGTAGGCTTTGTCTGTTAGGATTGTTTTGTCGTAGTACATCTTGTGTATTGAGTTTTCTAGGATTGTGCCTGGTATGTATTTGTAGTATGGTGTAAGTGTATTTATTAATTTGTATTTGGTTGCAAGTTTTTTGTATATTATGTTTGCTAATTGGTTGTGTCTGTGCAGGTAGTCTGTTTGTGCAAGCAGCTTGCAACCTGATGTAATGTGTCGAATCGTTTTGGGTGCTGTGTGGCATTTCCTACATGTGTCATTTGTTAATGTGTTGTCTTTCAGAGTGTATCTTCTGTAGTTTTTTGTGTTTATTACCTGGTCTTGTATTGCTATTATAAACCTTTCTGTTTCTGTAAATAGATCCCCCCTGACTAACCAGCTATTTGACACTTTAGCGTCTATGAAGTGTTTCTGAAGGTCGTGTGGATGTCTGCCAAGGAGTTTCTTTCTACATCAGGATGTCTTCTTTTCTTGTATGTGTACAGTGTTGTCTATTTGGCATGGAATGTTGTTCTGAAGATTTAATGGAGTTATGTTTTTATCTGCCAAGACAATAGCTTTATGTAGTTGTGATGTATGTTGTTTTTATGGAAGAACTCTCTCAGATTATAGATCTGTCTGTTGTGTAAATGTGGGATGTCAATAAGAACACACCACCTTCCTTGTGTGGGAGAGTAGTTCTTTCTATGACAGATTTCAGGTGATGGTACTGGTATTTTGTAAGTGTTGTTCGTGTTTTTCGTTGGAGTGATTCAAGTTCTGTCTTTGTCCATTGTATCACTCCAAAGGAGTAAGTCAGTATAGGTATCGCAAATGTGTTGATGGCTTTCACTGTGTTTCTTCCATTCAGATGTGTTTTGAGAATGTTATTTAATCTGTTGGTGTATAGTTTTGACAATGTTTGTTTAGTTTTCTTCTGTTCTGTGAGTCTGGCTTGCTGGAATCTCAAATACTTGTACAATTCACCCTCTTCCATGGATTTAATAGTGTCTCCATGTTCAAGAGTGAAGCCTCCTTTCTTTAGGACTCCCTTTTCTATGTGGAGTGTTTTGCATTTGTCTAGGCCAAACTCCATGTGTATGTCTTTTGAAAATGTGTGTGTAATTTGTAACAGCTGTTGTAATTGTGTTTGTGTTGAGGCGTACAGTTTAATGTCGTCCATGTAAAAGAGATGTGAGTGTATGTAATGTGTTGTTTGATTTTGTCTAATGTCGTAGCCATAGTTCGATGTGTTCAGTTTGTTGGAGAGTGGATTTAGGGCGAGGCAGAACCAAAGTGGGCTGAGGGAATCGCCCTGGAAAATACCACGTCTAATGTGTATGGGTTCTGTGGCTACGTGATTGTTATTAATGGTGACAGCAGTGTTGTTCTCCAGTGTTGCATTATGTTTTGTAGGAATGTGATATATTTCTCCAGTGTTGCATTATGTTTTGTAGGAATGTGATGTATGTGGTATTGATTTTGGAGTTGCAGTGTCTGTATGAGCCATGAATGTGGTATGCAAATGTCTTTTTGTAATCTATGTAAGCTGCATGTAAGTGTCTGCATTTTCTGTGTACTTGTTTTAGTATTGTTGTGTTGATGATCAGTTGCCCTTTGCACCCCATGGGGCTTCTGTGGCAGCCTTTCTGTTGTTCTGTGAGAATGTTGTTTTCTTCGATGTATATGTATATTTTGTTGGTGATATGAGGTTAAAATTTTGTATAGTGTTGGTAAACATGTGATTTGTCTGTATTGTGATGGAATTCTGATGTTTGTCCTCTTGGGTTTCATGAAAGTGATGCCATGTGTGAGAAAGGAAGGTGTCTTTTGGTTCTTGAATGAGATGTGTGAGATATTTAGCCAGTAAGTCATGAAGACAGGTAAAATGTTTGTAGCCTTGAATGAGATGTGTGAGATATTTAGCCAGTAAGTCATGAAGACAGGTAAAATGTTTGTACCAAAAATT
>AYEL01053998.1:0-12237 GCA_000484575.1 Olivierus martensii
AGAAATTTTCCAAAATTCTAAACATTTTCTAGAAAAAAAAAAACATTGAAAATCCATTAAGTTGAGAACTTTAAGATTAAATTAATTATTAATTTTTTTTTTTATAAGCCGAAGCTAAATTTAATAAAATTTTTACATCGGAGACAATAATTAAGAAGAATAATCAGAGAATAATACGAATGACTTTTATAAATTTAATTATATTATTATAATTTCAATATTTCACAATAAAATTTGTTGTAAACAGTATTTTTGTTTTCTGCAGCTCAAAATTCGTGTACTGAATACAACTATATACTGTAGATGTATCATTTTTTTCTGTTGTTTTCTTTTCAAAATCACACTAAATCAAGATAAATTTCAAAATTTAGAATTTTCAGAAATATTGCAGCATATCCAAGTCGTAAACAGGAATGTTTCTGAATATTTGCATTTATAAACTCCTTTATTTTGGCTTTAACATCGTATGATAGAAAAATAGTAATATAATGAATCAGTTTTTGTGCTATTCAATATTTTTTTTACTTATTTAGATTTCATGCTAAGATAATTAATCATAGAAAAATAATACTACTACATTAAAAAAGAAAAATGGAGAAATTAGAAATTCGTCAACACGTTTAACACGATATAAAAAATTCACAAGTTACGACATAACTGTAATAAACATATGCATATACAATACTGTACATTAATGATGAAATACATGGTTGAACAAATGTCTCCCTTTTGCTGCATACATATAAACAATAGATTCCTACAAATGTTGATATCATAATAGAAATCTAGTACTGACTTTGATTTTTGCAATAATCAAAATTTTTCTTCCTTATTAATGACTAAAAATTAAAAAAACAAATAGTTAAATTGTAATTCTTGTAAAAATACAAAAGCTGCAGAAGGTTTTGCCACTTAAAAATATGCTAAGTTAGTTAAGTCGTCATATCACTCTTGGGATATTATCTTGCGGCAACCATTTTTAGAGCCCATCATAGATTGTCTAACACCCATAGTAGTGGTAATCAGAAGGTGGGGTTCAAAGAGCTAGGCCCGAACCCTTCCTGAAAAACTGAAGTTTATGGGACCAGATTTGAACCCGGATCCTCCAAGGTGGTAAAGACCTTGGTAAGACTTTACCATGGTCATTCGGCCGACCTTAAAATGTAAATGAGGAATAAAAATTACAGGAGTTTTCATTTTTTCAGTATTTAATACATATTATTTTATTATTATCATAATCAGGAATATTACTGGATCTTAATTAAATACCACAAAATCTAAAATACAAAAATTTCTTTAAAAAAAATCCCAAATTAGACTCTAATTTTATTCAGTATCAGCATTTTTTGTCGGCTATTTGTTAGAATGAACATAAATTCAACATGCCTATAAAAATGATACTATTTAAAAAATATCTTGTAGTTATTTTTAAAGCTATTTTTTAATATCTTGCTGAGATTTTAGCATTCAGTATACATCTCTCTGGACGATTAATGAATTTTCTTGGCATTATTTTTAAATTCTCGTTGAAGTGATACCCACAAAGTCGCTTTCATTTTAAGAAAAAGAAAAGAGATTAAAAGGATTATCGAAGTAAAACTAAGAGTGGATTATCTACGGTTGTGACAATATATCTCTATCATTTATCGTCAGATGCCTTCTATTTAACTGCATCGTTGCTAGTTGGAGGCAAAAGCTGTTTCTATTCTATTCGCTTTTGATGTTACGACCATCTGCGTATAAATAATCGAAGTTTGCTTTTGCTTATCTCCGAAAATGGAGATAGATGAACGGGTTACTATAGTAACAAGTTTTACAACAGAATAGTAAAATATAAACGGCCATTGATTCGTTAAGTGGTTTCAACTTGACAATTTTATAGCAATACGTTGCGAATTTAAAACATGAGACAAAGATTAATTAATTTTTATCGATTAAAAGTCGATATCTTTGTATTGGTACTACGGTTAACAAGAGTGTTTACTCGTGTTGTGATCGATGAGATGAGACGAGACAGGCCATCTTTACGTGGCCGAAACAAAGGAAAATTGAATGATTTGTTCATTTTTAAGAATATGCGATATATGCCTATGCAGATTGTCATATCTTTTAGATACATTATATAGTTTCTGACAGAATAAAAGCTGAATAAAATATTACAGATGAAATTATTTAGTCTTTTGTCGAAACATTTTATAGATTTTTTTTGTTTCTAGTAAAACAGATTAATATTTATTGAATTTTATACGCTTAAAGGCGTAAAAATAAAAATTTAGGATTCTTAGATAAGTTGATAGCGATCGTGTTTCTGATCTAATTAAACTGGAGGGTATTTTATGATTTTATTCCCTCGTAAATAAAAGAAAAAAAATACTTAATGTTATATAAAGAATTTTGACGTTTTCGGTATCGACCAACTTTTGGGCATAGTAAAGAAAGGAGCCAGCATAAATGTCTTGATAAAATTTCCATACAGAATCACGGGATTTGATTCCGGACATAGCAGAAAAATGTTTATGTTTTCCTCTCTACCACTTCGTTATATGAAAAACAATATTTTTATTTTTAATAAACGAATAAAAATATCTTTTTTTTTTCTATAAGCATAATACGAAATTTGTTTTATGAATAAATATTTTAAAACAAATATAATTTATATTTATAAATAAAAAAAAATTTTGAAATTTTGGTTGAAAGTTTTTTAGTGCCGTTGAACGGTGATTTAAGATATTGGTTATGTAAAAGATTATTTGGGGTCTGGGTCATGTGATTTAAGAATAGGAGAGAAGCACTTTAGCAAATGTTTTTAAAGTGACAAGCAAACATTCATTTTTCCTAAGCGTTTGTTTGTTTAAAATCTTAAAAATTCATTCGGCTCTAGTGTTCTTTAGAATGGAAAGGATATATATTTTAGTTTTTATTAAAAGCGATAATAAATTCTTTTTTTTTCGTTTTAATATTCAGACCTTTTTTTTCTTTTTAAGAGTGATTACAATTTCTACTTCATCGCCCTCTCCGACTCTTTTATGACTTTCATAATCTTCATCTTCTCCCATTGATTACTGAGGATTAGTAGGACGCCTTATTAAACATTCGACAGAGAATTTAATGCTTACGTGACGGATTTCAGTCAATTTTGTTTGTTTAGGTGTTAGTTAAGAATGCGAAATGAGTTTAGACTTTGTATAACAATTGACAGTCCTCGATTCTCACGAAATGATAATTTGTCAGTCATACATTGTAGTAGTTTTAGGAAAGTTTGAACAGAGAAGGATAAAAGAAGAATATAAATTCGAAAATTTCTCTTCGTTTTCGGTGTCGAATGCTTTGTGATTTGTTAGTAACGTTACATCCAACTAATCACCTGAATTAATATCAATACATTATCTTCTTGGATCGATCGTTTATGTGGTCGAATAACCATTCACATTCACCTGTTTATACTTCCATGTAAATGTAGTTAGTATGTTTCGCATCATCTCTTCTTCAATTATATTTGGCAGATTTAAAAGAAATTACATCGAGCAGATTAAAATTTCAAAATAAAAATAAAATAAAAAAATTTTAGTTTCATCATCAAAGCGTTAATTAATCATTCTTTGCCATCCTCCCTCCTCCGTTAATTGCGAATCAATTGTTGTTTTGAAAAAAACCTCTTTATCTTTTAACTTTCATTCAATTTTTACTCATTTGCTTACTTTCTAAATATATATATATGTATATATTTATTATTATTATTATTGACATATTCTGCATTGTGTTAGATAAGCAAACTAAACTTATTAATTTTGCAAAAGTAATAAATGAAATTAGGAGAATTAGAATTTTTAGTGTAATTAAAATTTTAATGCAATATTTAATAAACATTTTTTTTTCCTTTTTAAATTTCAAATGCGAGTTAACCAATCATCGGAGTTTATTCAAATTTAAATTTTATTTCCGTCCAATCATGAGCAGTTATTTGCACTTTGAATTATTTCACTAGTTGCTTCTTTTTGTATATAATAAAATAATAATGTTTTAATTGAATCATTCTCGTTTACATTTAAATTATTTAAATTGACTAAGTAATAAAAATTTGAAAACAAATAAATTAAAAAAAAAATACTTTAAATTCTACAAGTTTATTTCTAATGTTTCTTTTAAATATTTAAAGCGTAAATGTTATAAATAAATGAAAAATGTTTTGTTTACTTTCTTCTGGTTCTTTTCTATGAAATAAAAATACTGTATACAGCTAAACATTTATTAAAAATAAAAGAACTCATCATCATAAAACAGAAACAGTCGAATTTTGACTTTTGAAAACTTCATATAAATTTAATTTTGATAAATAAAATTTGTGGATAAAAGTTTTATATTAGTTGACACATAAATGAATTATATGGTTAAGTTTATTTTTCATTCGTTAGAAAAAAATAAATGAAATAGGCCCTAAATAAAAATTTTGTTCTACTTCCGAAAACATGAACTCTAGCATTTTTTTCCTATCGATCCGACACTGTTATGAGCCATTTTTGGTCGAGAATTTATCTCACAAGAACAGGTAATCTTTAACGTTCTCGTTCCCAACGAATTTGTTCACAGTCACGACCTTAGATATCTCTCTCACTTAGTTCTATGATTGTCTGATAAGAGAGATCATTTTTCAAATATCGATGAATAGTAAAACTCAAAAACTTGTCTTTCTTTCACGTAGATTCGACAGAAAATGTATGTCTGAAAAAGAATACTGTATGCAAAAGTTTAAAAGACAAAAAAAAAGTAGTAGCACTACTCAAAGATTAATCGAACCCTTTAAACAAAGTTCAAAAGTAAAACTAGATTATAAAAAAAAATAACTTTTTTATTAGATTTTCTCAAAACTTCATATTTTTAATATACCTAGTACAACTAATTTTATTTTGGCTTCTGTTTATAACGAAGCAATTTAAAAAAAAAAAAAAAAAACTAAAAACGAATTACAGTAATTCACTTATTTAATTATGCATTTAAGTGAATTATAGTTTGTTTTAATGCTATTAACTTCTTTAGAAGAATTTAAGTATCTTTAACCCATCTCGATAATCTATAGGTATATTATGTATACCTTTGTTATTGATAATTAATTGATTTTATATAAAATAATACACCGAATTTTTGGCTTTAAATTCAATTTTAGTTTTAAAGAAAATAATTTAATTCTATTTAATTATGAATAATGTTAAAACAATATAGAGTGCTTTTGATAAATTTTTAATTTTTCACCTAGTCCTTCTTTTGTGTAAACGGTTAAAGTTTAAGTGAAAGTTACTTGACGGTATTTTAAAACATTAAATATTCATTTTTATTCTCTTGTTCACAATTCTGTAGAAATTTTATCAGTTGTTTATTTATTTTATTAAGAATTAAAATTCGATTTAAAATGCGACTTTTGATAAATTTAATTATGCGAATTAAGTTAGACTTATTTCGATGAACGGTTAAACTCGAGCTATGCTTGTCATCCGGAAGTTATTATTTATTTATTTTATTTTGAGATGAAAATTGAGAAGAAGCAAAATACAAACTAAACGAAATCCTTGCGTGTTACTTCTCATCTAACGCAAAAAAAAAAAGAAAAAGAAAATGTTGCCGGAAAGTGTTGCAGACATAAAATGCATTCACGAATTTAACCAATGACCATTACTCATTTTTAAATTTTGAATTGTAAACAAAATTTTGAATTTTGTTTTATATTAAAGTTAAATAAATTAATATTTTAAAACACGAATAACAAATCAATAACTAATCGTGATGGCTCAATATTCAAAGAAAGTTTTTTTTTTATAAATCAGTTTGTGTGTAGTCTACCACTCATTACATTAAAAGCATTCGTTGTAATGAAGATTAACGTTTTCTTTATTAGTTATCCTTGTGAGAATTGATCTGTCGTAATGTTCTGGTCACTGCACTTTCCGCAAGCAGAAGGGTAATGGGATTTGGTCAACAATCGCTTGGAAACAATCATAACTTAGGAGAAGGATTAGGTACTTGAATCTCTTATCTTTATCACCAACTACTGTAGTAAACGGATGAAGTTCTTATGTTGCTTTTACGTTATTTTCGGCTTTTATAAGCATTATAACAAGTTCTCTCCTTTTCTTTTAGGATTTTGAAATTTGAAACAATTGATGTTTTTCATGCTATCATTACTGCCCCCATCATCATCACTGCTTGTTAGAGACTCTGCTATAGTTTTTCTTCTAATCTGATTTTTATAAGTAAATTTTGAAATAGTGGAACATTACTTAAATTTTATTATTTAATTGAAATTAAAGTTTTTCGTGCATGTTTTCCATTTAAATATTATGCACTTAATTGTCATCAATAAGTATCCTTATTTTTTTTATACTTTACTCTTTATGTTCATAGTGTTATTTTATGTTTAATTTATAATGTAACCTATTCTAAACATAGAAAATATAAAATTTATTATATTTATTAACACACTACTTTCTTGCAGTGTTTGTTTTTATTCCATCATTATATTTCTATTTAATAAGAGTGTAAAGACAAATCACAAAATTACCAAAATTTGATTAAAAAAAGATAAAAAAAAAAATTAAGCAGGAATATTGTTTTCTGCGAATTAAATATTAAAAAAAAAATAAATGTTTAAATTAGCAATTGCGTTTTTAAGTTTGTCACCATGTTAATAATTTTAATCATAATGATTTAGAAACCAGGAAAAATCGGTGTGGAAATCCCACATGACCACAGCCGAGTAATTTTCCAAATTAAACTCTTTTTTTTTTTATTATTGATAATTTGTCACGAACTAAAACCAGATTCATTAATTAAACAGATTTTCATTTTTACGGAAAATATATTTTCGGAAATTAAACGAATACAGTGCGAGAGGCGTGAAGAAATGATTCCAAAGCTTATGAAATTAATATTTTAATTTAGTTAATAAAAATGCGCGCCATATTTATTAAAGCGACACGAAAAAAAAATCTATATTAAACAAATTTTTACGTTTTTCTTAACGAAATTTTAAAACGAGATAAATTATTTTAATTTCTGACCATACCGTCACAGAAAACAAAACTATGCAATATATTTTGTAGCAATTGAACGATTTTTTTTAATATTTTTATACTGTGGAAGGAGAAATATTATATACCATAATACATGCATCAACACCTGTTGCAGTTTTATAGCACCATATGTAAGCCACACCCGATATAACATTCTCTTTCATGTCCCAGATTCAATCTTGTTAGTAAATTTCTAAAGTAATGACGTCATTTGCGTGTCTAGTACGTCAATATACGTAATAATACGTCATCCGCGCATTGCGCCAATGACGTCACTATTATCGCATGACCTACCGGCCGCGGTAAATTGGCTTTGCTATATCGTTCAGCTTTACCGACAGTAATTTCTTTCTAAATTTTTAAAAAGATAAAAATTAGTCGTTCGATTTCTATCGCTTTAATACGATATTTTCGCACGTGTTAAAATTATTGAACACTAAAAAGAGTGTCAATTTAATTTCGTGTCTTCGTTATGAAACATTATGCGAAATTTTTACATCATCACCCGGAAATAAAATAAAAATTTATAAAAAAATTATTATATTAATTAAAAATAATTTTTAAGCAAATATTCCTATTAAAAAATCTTGACGACAGCATCAGAAGTCAGCATTGAGTCTATGGGAGAGTATAGTAATCCTATAATAATAAGATTACTATAGGATCTCATAGATTTAATACTGACTTCCAATGCTGTCGTAAAGTATTTTTTTCTTTTTTATAAATATAAAAATGTGGATTTATCTATACAAATTTGAAAAATTTAAAGAAATTTCATCTTTTTCGATGGAATTTTTAAAATTCTATAACAAACTTTTTCAGAAAAAATTCAAACAAATAATTTCTACACAAAATTCAATAAAACAACAACAACAACAACGACAAAAATAAATACAAGTACTTTTCCGGATTTGTTTTGAAGCCATTTCGTTCGAGTTCAGCAAACAACATTGTATTAAAATATAAAATAACGAAGATATAAATTTAAAAATATAATGAAGTTTGGTTCTATATATGTATTCAGTATTTACGCACTCAAATATATAATGTATGTTGTACTATATTAAAATACTGTATGTACAGTATATTGATATTTATAATTCATTATTTATGCAATAAGTAATGAAGTTTGTGGAACATAAACATTATCTATTCATTGAAAGATTTCTCACCTGATGCAGCAATATCACTGTTTCAGATTTTTATGATAGTGTGGTCTTCAGTTTCAACAGGAAGAAAACAAAAGAAATATTCTAAATATTTAACAAATACAATTTTATAAAATGATTGATTACGTAAATATTTAATTTAAAACTAAATTGGCATTTCCGTGATATTTTAATAAAATATTTATGTATTTATTTTTTACCACTGGTTAATTTTTAAACAAAGATTATGCCTTTTCTCTATACTTTTGGATAGAATTACTGCATTTCTTATTAATAATTTCGTGATTTCTTTCTTTGTTGAAATTCGATACGTGAAAAAATAAATTTCAAATTTATTTTTGTGTTCAATTGTTCTAATTAAAAATTATAAAACCTCTGCTTTTAATTAATAGAACGTTAAATCTGTTTCAAAACATCGAAGCGTTGTTTTGTTCTCTAATCCTTTAGAAGTAATTATCTCCTGTTTCCAGATTGAAATCCTCCCAATTACAAATTATATAATCTTAGTATTAAAGTTTAAAATTATTATTAATTATTTAGAAATTTTAAATTTTAAAATATTTCGCAAAATAATCCAGGTATTGCATTATAGATAATGGAGAAGTTGTCCCTGTGTTGAAAAATGATAAAAGTACCACAAGAAGTCGTTTATTGAAAAATGAAGAAGTTATTCAATGTCAAAAATATTCTAAAATATTGCTTTCTTCTAAAAGTTGATTTATCTATATCAAACTATATATTTTTGAAAATTTTTATTTATTCTCTCTGGATATCTCTTGAGGTATCATAACCAAACCTTATATGATAATCTCCGAGAACAAAAAAAAATTTTTAATATATGCTATCATATAATCCCCTAAACGTACTCACTCTAGCAAAATGATATAAACCTGAAATCCTTCAAGTTTTCAATATGGAACTTCTCGTAGACTGGAAAGTCACGTAATATAATCATATTTCGCCTAAATAAATTTCATAGTTTTTCTTTATTAATAACTTAATATTGAGATCAGAAATATTCGTATCCCGAAGAAAGATTTATAATTCAAATTAAACCATAATTATAACATAAAATAAATAAAATAAATTCGGTTCTAATGAAATAGAATTAAATTAAACAAAGTTTGTTGTTTATAAGTAAAGAAATAAATCAAATTTTTTAATTATTTAGTGCAATTTTCGCAATGAAAAGTATGTAATTGCATACTTCCAATAATATGTAAAACCGATCTCAATATGTGAATTTGAAAAAGAAATAAATTTATGCAACATAGTTCTCGATGTTTCGATCTCAGAACATCGAGAAATGTAGAAAAACATAGAAACTAAAAATGTAAACTGACTATTGTGTTTCAATGTCAAAAAAAAAATTATAAAATATTGCTTTCCTCTAAAGTTGATTAGAAGAAAACAATATTTTCGTTATTTTACAATATATTTTATAATGATCTTCAGGGACTTTTAAAATATTTCATGATTATCTTATAATTGTTTAAAGTAAATGTTAAATATATTTTTTAATTTGAATTAATTTTTATATATTTTCAGCTTTATGTCTTAACTTTTTATATTTTACGTTTCAGGTAAAATCGGAAAATTGAATAATATGATATAATACAACGGAGTGAAATTCTTGCTAAATTATGTGCTAAAAATACTCAAGATATGCCAAGTATTTTCATTATTAAATGATAAATATCATCCAAATAAACTGAATTATTTTTAATATCGAACAACTCATTTATTTTTCGAGATATGACTTATAGTATTTAACATTTATCACCAAGAGCAACAATTTCTCCATTGATATCTTGATGTATTATTACTCGATGATTTTTTTAAATATGAAGTTCTTTGAATTAATTATAATTTCATTCAGCATGGAGTATGCTCGAATTTTAATAAAAGCTTCAGATTGCAAGAAAATAGAAATAGAGGTTGGCTGCTGTTGTTAAATTGATTGTCTTATATCTCATCTCATCCCTACTACAAAAGTTAATCGGTTTGAATCTAATCCCAGTCACATTGATCGGAAATGAGGATTTGGATGGGATTTGCAGTTTCATTTAAGGAGAACTTAATATAGTTAAAACGTAATCATGGATACGTTATTTTCACTGGGGGAATGCGTTTCTAAATTATTTTATTAAATTATAACTTTTAATCACGATCAAAGAAAACTTAGTGAATTTAATATTTAGCTAGCTACATATAAAAATAAAAACATGAAAACATATCTCTGATTTTTCATTCTGTTTCAGGAAGAATTTGAAAAATATTTCAGACTATTCAAATTGGACAATTTTGCTCATTACCGTCATCGATAAGAAAGTTAATCAGTTGAAAGCAGACCGTAAATTGCTCTCCAACAATCGATCGTTAACAATTAATCATCATCAAATGATCGACTAACAATTGCTCATTCAACGACTGATCGTTCGAAAATTGGTTACTCAAAATTGATAAATAATTAATTGCTCTCCAACTTATTGCTTTGTAACTATGATACTTATGACTATAGTAAAATATTATTTATTTATAATTTTTATCGAAAATGGGATTATTTAATGTAATCATTATTAAGAAAATTATCAATTATTTTATTATGATTTTCTGCATTGCATTTACAAAGCAACGCTAATGATTTAGTTATACAATAATAAGAAAACAGTTAATACTTTTAAGCTATTAAAATCTTTTTGTAAATATTTACTCTGCTGTACAATAGTTATCTAGTGAATGGTTTCAGAAGACATTCAAAATTTTTGGAAAATACTTTTTGTTCCATTATGAATTAGGTTCTGTATCAAATGAATCAATTATTTTGCTATAATTAAAAAATAGGATTTATTGATGAATTTTGAAATAAAATACTTTATGCATTTAATTATGTATATATTTTGCTACATTTATTAAATATATTTATTGTATAATGGAACATTTTTCTATGAAATTGGAGAGTTATAATTCGAAATATTTATTACAAATTTAATGCAATTCAAAGAACTTATTAACTTCTTTTCACAATAAGTAACGTGAATTATTTCTATGAAACAAACTCATTGTTCCTTCCGATCAAGTTTATAGTATATTTTACAATAGAAAAATTGACTCTTCAATTTAGAATTAAATTTAATCTGTAACAAATTTGCAGCTAAATGTATATGAGCTAAATGTATGTTTAAATTTAATGCAGCTATTAAAATATATATATTTCCATTTCTTTCCTGCAGAAAGTAGAGCTATCTAAAAAAATTAATGTCTAAACATGATGCATATAGTTTATAAATCCAATATATTATTCACCATTTACAAGAAATCAATTTATTTCATCTGCATTTTTTACCTAAATGCCAGAGTTTTCATTACAAACTAGGTAATCCTGTTAGTTAATTTTTACATTTGAGTTTTATATTTAATCGTAATTTCAAAAATATTATGCTTGGAACCTTAGTAAATTCTTATAAATTCTAAAATTAATGATTTTACATGAATTTTAATAACATTATGTAACACGATTTTTGTTTCTGGGTAATCAATATCATTTTCTAATTGGTTTTACCATAATTAAAATTAATGATTTTACATGAATTTTAATAACACTATGTAACACGATTTTTGTTTCTGGGTAATCAGTATCATTTTCTAATTGGTTTTACCATAAAAAACATGAAAAAACTTTACTCCCTGCAGAAACTTTGCTTTTGTGGTCAGGGCAACGAAAAGTTGAAATTTGCATACTGACTCTAAGGAAACGTACAAATTTACGGGTTTCTCTTTATTTAAAGACAAAAAGGGAACATTATATTTCAAATCAATAGTATATTTTAACCAAAATTCTACAAATTGATGACAAGGAACCTATAAATGTGTAGTTTTGCGAGATTTGCGAGTGTATGTCATATTAGATATTTGCAAGTATTCGACACTTACACAGTTTCATCTAACCAGTTCCATTTCTTCAGTCTGGATGTTATGAGCTCAGCATTGGACTTTGTAAGACCAAG
>AYEL01054019.1:0-14238 GCA_000484575.1 Olivierus martensii
ATATATACTAAAAAATTTAAAACAATTTCTCGAAAACAGATATGTTTTTTTTGCTAGCAATTTGAATTTATTTATTTGTTTTTTGTTTGTTTATCTCAAAGTTTGAATTTGTTTGTTTGTCTCAAAAATGATGTTTTTGTTAATTCTTGCACGTCCCCTTGCAATAGACTAGCGCCCCACAGTTTGGAAAATACTGATATGGCATTCACGAATTGAGAAGTCAAGAATTTTTTGTAGGCGATTTTTAAAAGTCAGACTTTTTTGACGTAACACCAACCGGTTCAAAGAAATGACAATGTGGCTTTGTAAGGAATTACCGTCAAATTCATACTATTGGATTAAAGACATTTTTTCAATTGAAATATATCGATGTTGTAGTTTTTCTCAGGTAGAGAATTTTAACAAAATATTGAGGATAATATCCAATTGTCTATCGATCAGAATTATAACGTTTTTGTTTAAGCTATTATTCATCGTTTAGAACATTACTGCATATTCCCATTTTCTAAACACCTTTGAACAATAAACGAAAATTCAACTGCTGATATAGCATGTTGCGGCCCGCTTAATGTAGCAAACAAATGTATGTGGCCCGGGGAAAAAAAAAGGTCGAAACCGCTGCCATAGAACATTATTAAAGGAAAATTTTGTTCGTTGTAATGAAAATTTCATTTTAATAAATGCTATAAGAATTATAGATTTTAATTCCAAAGTAAATGAATAAATATTATACAATATTAAATTTCAACAAAAAATAATGCAATGAATATTTACGAAATACAAAATTAATGCAAATATTAGTCATATTTTTCCAGCTTTCATTTTCAAACTAATTTTTTTTTTTGAATAACTTCACAGCACAAAATGAAATTTTTGCAGAATACTTCAGTACAAAATATCGATATAAAAGTTTTTATGAAGTGCTTTAGTGGGAATTGAAGAAAGGAACCACCAAAAAAGATTAATACGGAATTAAAAAAATAAAAAATACTTTGTCTCTAATATCAAATCAAATCATCAATATTTTATAATAATTGCAAAATCGATAATCATGCTTTTCATTCCTAATATTAATATTAAAGCATTCAATGTTATCATAATATGTAATGACACTGAATTTTAATTGATAAGGATCTAAACTCTATGCACTGGCTGTGCTACTTATCATTGAATGTTAAATGATAAGAATCTAAACTGACAATGTGATTCACACATAAGTTTAGATTCTTGTCAATTATAGGGTCATGTACGTCAATATCAATGCACAATATCTCGAAAGGATTTTTTTAACAAATAAAAATTAAAATAATTGAAAGATTTTTAATATTCCTCCTTTACTTAAATTTCTATCAATGATAATTAATATATTTAGTTATAATAATTAAAATTCTTAAAAAAGGAAAGGATAATCATACTTTGGATTTTTTTATCTATCAATATTATCTATTTTTAAAGCTATGAATTCAATTTGAAATGCCGTTTTATAAAAACAAAAAAATCTATTATTAATGACTAATTTCAAATAAATTACTATTTTTATATAGATGCATGTACCGAATATAAATTTCAATATTTTTTGTTTAACACATACATTCAGTGTGACGCAGTACTAAATAAATTAATTTTATTTAGTCCATGTCCTAGATAAATTATTACTTGGTTACTTAGACACTAGATGGCATTGGAAGACATACAGGATGTTGAATATCGAAGGATATTTGTCCGGAAAATCAGAAGGGAAACAAGATAACTCGATAAGCACGTTAAAATAGCTAACAGCTTCACATCTTATTAAACAGGTCACTATGAAGTTTTTACATAAGCTATGAGTAAAGCAGTAGAGCAAATCAGGTAAGAAACTTTCATACCGACGTTGTATTTGTTTATTTTTATTTTAAAATATAAACTTTTAATTAAAATTTAATATGATTGAAATTTTATGATGTGCATACATTTAATTCTATTTATTATTAAAATTAAATAATGTAAACAGGTCAATTATTTAATTGCTGCTTTTATGTATTATTATTAAGCAATATTTAATAAAGAGTAAACTGAATAAAATTCGTATTTTCGAAACTGTATACTGTATATAACTTGTTTAGTATATAATATCCATTAACAGTTTTTTCATGGGTTAATTCTATTCCTTCTATTAGAATTTATATAGCTATACACAAAGAAAAAAATGTCTAAGCTTCTATTAAACACAAAACGAAAAAAAAAATGCAGTTTTCGGAGTTTCACATTTAACTTAAAAATAAAAAGAATCATACATTTATAAATAATATCTTGTTTAAAGAAAGAAGAATCATATATTTTGGGATGATTAAATTTTCCTAAACTGTTTCCTTAAATTGCTCCATGATCGACCTTAAATTTACCTAGACCTGGTTTCTTCTATAAGTTTCACAACTGAAATTTTTTATTTTAAGATAAGTATTCCCTATTGAAATGTTTTATGAGTACTAAAATTAAACGGTATGTTATTTTTGATAAATTTGAAAGATCGCGATAGCAGGAATAAATTTATACATAAATAAAATTTCTTAAATCATTTAATAGATAATTAAGACAGAAATTGAATCAAAATTTAATAAATATAATAAATAAATTTACGAGTGTAATTTTAGTTAATTATAAGATGAATGCGAAACATAAGTCTACATAATAAATGGAACTACATCTTTTATTCTAAGCTCAGTGAATGAAAGATCAATTTACAGTTATCGAGTTTCCAAGTACAGTGATGTGATTAATCATTGAATAAGAAGAATTTTTCAGAAAATATGAAATTATAATTTGAAAATTCAAAATATTTTAAAACAGAAATAAGGAAATTCAATATTCTTCCAATATAATCTTAAATTTTATATAAAAAAAAAAATTCACAATTTCCGTTTATTATTATATTTACTCATGATAATTGAAATTCATTGTTAAAACTATTAGAAATATTTATTTATTATAGTATTTAAATTAGGCACAAAACAAGTGTGTTAGGCTGCAATAAGCACAAAATTTGAACTTGATAGTAAGTTTCCCTAGATTAATATACAACGATATTGTAGATCGGTTATTTAGTTTAATGTAATCAAAGTTTTGAATACTGTAGATCGGTTATCTTATAGTTTAATGTAATCAAAGTTTTTGTGGTACGATAGGAGAAAAATCCCCAGCGGATTTCCGACCTCCCCTTTACCTTATCCCCTAATTAAACATTCCTCAATTTATTGGTGGTGATTCCATATGGGGCAGAAGTTCCATTCTCAAGTTATAGGGCTCCAAATTTGGGACTCAGAATCACGTTATGATTTTCTGCAAAACTTTTATAGATAATAGGATATTTTAAACGATCTAGATGTATCTTATCATTCCGAATCGATTGCGATCAACTTAAATAAGCTACGACTTATTTTTACAAAGTTATGTGATTTTTCCCCCTACGACGTTATAAAATTTCGGTTTACGGAAAATTCGCCCCCTGCATTTCGCCTCCGACAGTTCGCCCAGATCGTAATTTCTGCAAAACTTTTATAGATAATAGGATATTTTAGACGTATCTTATCATTCCGAATCGAATGCAATCAACTTAAATACGCTATGACTTATTTTTACGAAGTTACGTGATTTTTCCCCCTACAATGATATAGTCATTCTGAAGCTTGGTAAAATTCTCAAATACAGTATTTAAATTTTTTATTGTTTTGTATATAAAACATCCTATTAATTAAATTACATTCGTTCACTTTCCACACTGAATAATAATCAAATATAGAACTTTGAAGATCATCTTTGTCAGTCAGTGGAAAGAGATAAATTCTACCACTAGATTGTGCTGTAAAGTTCTGTCGACTTGTTTATGTGGAGCTTAAACAGAAACTGAAAGCAATCTGAATCATAACTTTGTTCGCTTCAGTTTATGTTGTTTTGTTTCAGTTTCAGTTTTCAGGTATAGTGGAATCCAAGCCTCAAACTGATCACAACGACTTATAACTAAAATTATATTTTATTTTGAAGAAGAAAACTGATAACCGGAGAGAGAGGAAGTGGAAGGAGATCAGTTCATCAAATTGCCCTTATAGAAACTTTTGTCCTCTAATAAAATAAACTGGGATGGAACACAAAAAAAGAGGAGGATCATTTTTCGTCAATAGGACAATAAATCCAAGATATAGAAAATGATTTAAGGACAGAGTCGAAGCAGTCGACTTGTTGGCATCGGGCAAATGCAAATATTTGATATAAATAGATCGACATTCGAAAATACAGTATAGGAGAAAAAGGGAATCCGTGTTCTTTTCCCATCGGCATCCAATGAGAACGAAGTAGCGAAGATGGCATTCACCTCAGTAACACTATATATAAGAAATAAATTTCTTTTCCAGATATATGTATACCATTGGTATATGCAATAAGACTGAACTCATACGAACCACAACATAACCACGCCACAACCACAAAACGGTGGTTGCTTGTGGACGGTCGTGAATTATATTAATATAGTAAGACTGAACTCATACGAACCACAACATAACTGCGCCACAACCACAAAACGGTGGTTGCTTGTGGACGGTCGTGAATTATATTAATATAGAAACGCATAATCTAACTCAGATGGACCATTAAACTGAAGTCAATTTCAACGGCTGTTGCAACTTGTGGTCGATATCTTCCACAAAATTGCGGTCGTCAATGGTTGAGTGCAACTCACACAGTGCGACATAAGGCTCATCGTACTCTGAGACTTTAGCCAAAGCTTTTCCCCTGCTCCACCTACAAGGGTACTACAGGGTACTTTGGTCTTCGAGAATAATCTCGGCTTAATCATAGCCTGCAACTAGGGGTGCGCTAGAATAATTTCGGCTTAATCATAACCTGCAACTAGTACTTAACATCTGCGAGAATAATCTCGGCTTAATCATTGCCTGCAACTAGGGGTGCGTTGCCTGACCACCATTCTGATCCACAAAGCAAACGAAATACGAATACGGCGGACTCGCACAGGTTTGCCAGGCCTAGGGGTAAGAAGGCCGCATTCGTATCTCGTGCATTGTGTCGCTGAAGCGACCTTTAAAGGGCCGAGAATTGCCTCCGTCCATAGAGTCGCCGAAGTTACCATTAAAGGGCCGAGAATTGCCTCCGTCCACAAGGGAGCGGAGACGACCATTACAGGGGCCCTATACGTAATCTCGTGCATTGTGTCGCTGAAGCGACCTTTAAAGGGCCGAGAATTGCCTCCGTCCATAGAGTCGCCGAAGTTACCATTAAAGGGCCGAGAATTGCCTCCGTCCACAAGGGAGCGGAGACGACCATTACAGGGGCCCTATACGTAATCTCGTGCACTGTGTCGCCGAAGCGACCTTTAAAGGGCCGAACCTCCGTCCACAGAGGGAGCGGAGACACGAGGCTGTGTATTTCCTACAGTGTGTACAAAGTACACCTTACTCAGGCGCTGTTGCGACGAAAATCGCCGACAACAGGCCGAAGGATGGAAAAGTCCGAACCCTTCCTTACTGCGAGCAACTAGAGGCTGTGTATTTGCTACAGGATCGGATCCCCCAAGATAGGGGTCTCTTATGTCAGACTAAACCGCTACGTAAACATAGCAGCCTGATAGTGGATCGGACAAGGCCGGATCCACAGCTTACTAATATACAGATGGGACACTTAGCTAAAAACAAGGAAATTTCAGTACCACAGCGCCTAAATTATCTAAAATAATTATTTAATTATTATATTTTTTACAATAATTCATTAGTTTTTGTACGATCTGAGTTTTTCCAAACAAAAACATTATTTTGAACATAAAAATAAAGGATTGCATTTTAATCTAGTTGAGGTTCCTCAAAAACTTCAAGTAAGTTAACTGTCCTCATAAATTTAAAAATTTTTAAAGATCTTTTTAGCTTCATCATTTTCCATAAATTTTCAGAAGACTAAATTATAAATATCTGTTTAGATTATTTATAATATATTATTAACATTAAAAAATAGAAGAAAAACTAACTACCTGTATATGAAAAGAATAAAAGGAATATAATTTTATGGGAATTTTCAATACATGAATAATTAAGATATAAGACACATACTTTTCAATTTATGCATAAAGTATTTATGAAGTTATTTATTTATTCGATTTTTAAAAAATAATTTTCATGTTATAAATAAGAATAGATAGTCTCATTAAAGAAAACGAAATCGTTAATCGCATTTCTTATAAAAAATAACAATAAAATATAAATTATTAATAAAATAAAACTTTTATGATTTTTAAATTCTATAAAGATTATGTGTGTATCTATACGTATACAAAATACAGTATAAATGTATATAATATGCATACTACACACACACACACACACACAAAATATAAAAATATATTTTTATTATTAATATTTTATTAAATTTTATTAATTTTATTTATTTTTTTTATAATTATATTAATATATATATATAAATTGTACAGTTATCAATCATTGATTTATTAAAAAATTTGAGCTTCATCAAAAATTCTCTTGTGAAATTAAGAATTTTTATTTTTATTACATCAATTGAAAGATCTTTACGACAAAAAAATCCACTTAATATCAGTTTTCAGGATTCATTGTTCATGACGTTGGACAGATGTACAAGCCTATCTTTGATGATATTTTTGTTTATTTATAATTATTACATTTTTGACATTTATCATAATTTGATAGGTATAAATTTCATCAATATAAAAACAAATATTTTTCAATACTTTTTATAAATTTATTTAAGAAAATAAATTTAACTGAAAATAATCAGATAAATTTGTAAATATTAAATTAAGTTTTCTGATAATATTAGATTGCATTTATAAAATTTTCCTCCGCTACTTTACTACTCTCCTACTGTTAGTTATGATATTTTAAATACCTAAATACATTTAAAATCAAATGAAACAATATACAGTATATTTTAAATTATAATAAAGTTCTGTAATACCAAAAGATAATACAGAACTCTATTATAATTTATTATTTTCTGTTATAGTTTAAAATTGTACTTTATTTTATAAAATAAAGTTCAACTCTTGAATAAAAGTAATGTTGTTCGTCGATTACTTTTATTCCAGATGGCAGTTTATTTATAGTTCACTCGCAATTGTTAAAAAAACATTTGTAGATGAACGCTCTATTTGTTTCAAGTATACTAACTACTATCCCGTCTGAGATTTAAAAAAGAAAACGTGTATCATACACTGAAACGAAATAAATAAAAAATAACTGAATTTCACATCATATTTGCAGATAAAAATCCATTAATATCGAAGATTTTAATTTCGATATTCTGTTTCTCTTCGTTTAATAAGCTCATTAAACTTTCAAATACAGTACTGTAAATTTCAGAAGTATATCGTATTCCAAATACTACTGTAGGTTTGCTGGAGAATAAATATTGACCCATTACGAAAATTAAAAAAAATAATTTGACAAAATATTAAATGCCTGTGATTTAAATATGATAAGTTTAAAGCTTTTTTATAGATCCAATAATTTCTTTATCAACATGGAAGAAACAGTTTTCTGTTAGAGATAAACTTGTCTAGTTTTATGCTAACAAAAATTTGCGTGATTATATTCGAACTTACAAATCATTCAATTCTTATATTATAATTTTAGAGAGATGTTTACGTGAAATATATTGTGTTTATATATTGAAAAGATATTTCAAACTTATTCATTTGCTAACGTATTATCATTTTAATGGAGATTTTTAGCGTTCAATACTCTCAAATTATCAATAAGTATGTATTAATCGTGTCCGGTATTAATCCTATCCGTTCATAGCTATATACTTTAGTATATAGCTATGAACGGATTAAATGAATACAGTACTGTATCCTAAATCGTTTGATAGATAAAATGGTATGCAACAACATCAGTAACAATAGCATTGAATAGTTATTTATAATACTGCACTGTATTTCCTGCGCTGATAAGTGAGTAATCTCCAATGTATTGTATTTGTAAACTTTGATATACTGTATTTGGTCCACAGAAATTATCGAACTATCAGATTTAGCACTAATCCAAACAAAAAAAAAAGCTTTTTGACAACTCAATCCAATGAAATAAAAGCAATCTATATAAGCATCGAATTTTATTAAATATTGTAGTATTAAATTACGTGCATAGATTACGAGGAAATAGCAAATTTAGATACATAAATAAGAAAGTTCTGAATTCTGTGATATTATTAATTATTAGATCTAATTATAAATAAAGATACTAATTTGAATGAAATTTTAATGGAAATAAATTTAAATGAATTTTTAAGTGATACGAATATTGCATGATGATTATACTATATTTTTATGTTCTATAGTGTTGCATTTATGATATGTTATCTGCTTAATTGTATCGATATATTAATATAAAAATTTTATATAATATAAAAATTTGCAGAAAAATTATCGAATTCATATAAATGATACATTTGCCCTAGCCTATATATGTTTCCAAATGAAATATTTTTTATGTATTTCTAGAGACATTTGAAAGTGCCTTTTCGAAATCATAATATCTATGTAAAATAAGTATTTTGCGATTATTTATTGGATTTTATAGTTGTTTTGAATAAGGAGATAAAAGGAAAGTTTTAACATCAAAACCGGTGAAAGCAGGAAAACAAATGAGAGGAAAAAATTCACAGATTGTAAGGAAAATTTTTTTCATTTGTTAAGAAAACTTAAATTTCACATTAATTTATTACTTATATGACTGTTCTTTAACAATAAAAAGTGAAGCCAACCAAACTAATAAGTGCTGAATTCTTTGTGAAAAATTTATATAATAGCCTTTATCACATAAATATTTATCATAATTTTTATTTTATTTTATTGAAAGGTAAGTGTTTCTTACCTGATACTGTTAAACTTTTTAATTATTTAAAATAATTTACACAATAATAATTAGTAATTTTTACTACTGATGATCAACTTCGCTAACTTAAATCTGTCAAATATTGTGTATCAGATAGAGTTTAAATTTTAAGTGTACACTATTGGTTCTCTATATTCAGATGCTAACCAATAAAGCTTTTATGCTGAAAGTGAATTAATCCATTTATTATTATCTCGGCAAACATTTTTCATTATAAACAGTCTAATCTAAATCATATCAGCTCTAAGAAATAATTTAATATCCAGCGTGTTGGATTCAACAATCTTTACAATATCCATTAAAATCCATAAATTGCTACGTATTTTCATAAGGAGATAAACCTTGCCTGTTAGGAAGTCAGATGTCTCCTTAAGGTTAGTTAGCTTTGATAAGCCGCCATATTGAACATTTGATATCGTATCTGGCGGCGGTCACACTCAGAACCATCACGGGTGAACCGGCAACACCCATGATGGGTCACCCGGAAGATTGAAAGATGGGATTCAACGGACCAGGCCCGGACCTTTCCTGAAAAACTGGAGATTCCTGAAGGATGTGGGTTCCAGTTCAGGAACCCACATCCTTCAGGGTGGTAAGCGACTTCCTTACCGTATGGCTATCCGGCTGACCTGAACTGGAACCCACATCCTTCAGGGTGGTAAGCGACTTCCTTACCGTATGGCTATCCGGCTGACATCTTCTTAAGGAGTCAAGCATTGTTTTATTTTGGCTAGATTTTTTTTATTCGGATAGATTTAACTAATAATCCTAAATATTTTTGTGTATAAAAATATTAGTTCATAATATTTTTCATAACTTTGTTACTGAGTTTGTTTGTATATCTCTTTTTCATCTTATTGTTTTCTTACGTTTTATTATATAGCCTACTATATATGATTAATTTCTATAATCAATTTTTGGTCGGATGGCCATATGGTAAAGCAATGGCTTATAACCTTGAAAGATCCAGGTTCAATTCAGAGTCTCACATTTCCAGTTTTCCTTGGCCCATGATGGGGTCAACTGATGAAAATTGAAGGATGGGATTCAATGAGCGGATTTAGTTCGGCCCGTTGAATCACTCTTTCAATCTTCCAGTTCCATATATAGTATCATGCCATAAAAAGCTTTAATTTTTGTTTTTGTTTTTTTCCTTTGAGCAAGTATACTTTTTATAAAAAGTCAATATTTTCTGTATATCGTTTATTTTATATACTTATAGTTCTTAATTTTGAGTAACAGTATTTCTAACTATAATATTTTACGTTTTCATAATTTTAAAAGTCTTAAGTTTGTAACTAAATTTTAATTACACGCGCTTCTCTAGTTACGAACATTTGTATTTACGAATGTGAAATTTCTTTTTCAAATTTCACGAAATTTCAAAAGCTCTTCAATAATTTTGAACAATATGATAGCAGAATGGACTATAACCAATATTATTTAAGTACAGTTAGTAAATTATACTACACAGTTAGTAAATTATATTATTACTGCAGTATTTCAAGATGACGCCAAAAAAACTCGCTTCTTAATCGGAACTTTTTGTTCAAATCTATGAAATAAGACACTTCTAATTGATATAATTGTGAAATATACACAACGCAGTATATAAAATTATTTCAATAATTTTCGAGGTCAAATAACAACAGTATCTTAATTATAAATAATCTGAATTACGAACAAAACTTACATACAAATTATGAAGCACGTGTATTATTTTTTGTTGTAAAATATTTTTTATTTTATAAGATTATATAAAACAAAATATATAAATTTTTTGTTATTATGTTGTGTATTGTTTATCTAAAACAATTCATAACATTGTTTATATAAAACAAAATGTTTTATATAAACAATGTTATATAAAACAAAATGTATTATGTTATATATATATATTGTTATATAAAACATAATACATTTATTCATTGTTTATATAAAACAAAATGTATAAATTTTTTGTTATTATGTTGTGTTTCGTTTATCTTTTCATTGATTCTTTCTTTTTAAGTAACCTAGATTCCTAGAAGAAAAGAATCTACAAAAATTAAGCGAAAAATAATATAATTAATAAAATATGAATTATTAATAGATCTTGAGAGAAATATATCTCAAGAATTATTAACAATTACGATAATTCATTTGCTTATTAGATTGATATTTGTTAAATATCATATAAAATTGAAAAGATTTTTGTTATGAGATACGTATTTTAATTCAAATAACTTTTTCTTTTCATTTAACTCATTCATGAAAGTAAATGTCTTAATGCAGGGGTGTCAACCTTTTGGAAATCGCAGGTCAGTTTGAAAATTTGATACACGTCGTGAATCATATAATAGACAAGTACAATATAATAAACACATCGCTTTTAAGCTCGAATTCAGAAGCAATAACTAAGAGAAAATTTGTTGAGTAAAAGTACTTAAAACCAATTGCAGTGTTATTCTATACACTTACTATAATGTGATTTTTCTCTTAGAAAATATTTCCCTTTAGAGTTGTTTTTAAATTCTACTCTTTGTAAAAACTTTATTTTGCAAACCAAGAGGTCATTTAAAAGAGCGAGACCAACTGCAAATATAAGCAAATTTTATTACAATACAGTAGCCATGAAAGGAAAAAATGATTCAGTTAATGAGAAAACTGACTCTGCTTATTTTTTACTAATAATTCACTATCAGGAACTTTTTCTGTGGTAGCTAATCAGAGGCAAAGCTCCTGATGAGAATCAGTAATATTTGTCCTTTTAAAAATATTTTTTTAGAAGCTTCGCGTTCGTAAGCCACAATTAAGAGTCCAGTGCCCCTGGATATGATTTGAGCACTCCTGTCTTAACGGAAAATCTTGAAAGTTGAAATATTCAGATTAATGAATGAAAATGTATGCAGTGAAAATTAAATTTAAAAGAATACATTTAAGATATTATTAGTTTATAATCGAATTCAAATCGTTGTGGATTGAATAAAAATTTGTTAATAAATTCTATAAAATTTATTTTATAAAATCTTATCAGTTGAATTTCATAGTAAAGTTTCACAGAAATAAGAATTTCATTAAAAATTATAAATTTTAATAGGATTTCATCTATAAAATTTTAAAATGTATAAATAAAATATAAACTAAACATGATTTTTGATTACAAATTCTAGACATTATATCAAATAAACATCTATATAAAATATCATAATATTTATTCTAATAATTTTACTAAACTATATCATTTTTTTATTTTAAAAGACTAATATTTAAAAAATTTTTTTTAAAAGTTCTAACTGAATTTAATTTATTACTATATTTATTTTCTTCTTTTTATTTAATTTATTTATTATTTATCAATTAATATTAAGCCTACCAAAATAGTCTATATTAAATATTTGATGTTTCTTATATTTGTAAATTAAGTTAACTGGTAGAAAAATGGCATAAAAATGTAATTCAAGAATTTATTACAGTACCTGTACTAGAACATATAATTAAGACTTAAAATGAATAAACTTAACATAATTTTCCACGTGTCATTATTGACACGTGCAAAATTATGTCAATGTCTATTCATTTTTGTAAGTGCTGTAAATTATATGATGTATTTATAAAGCTTTTATATGTAAATGAAAAATATTAATTAATTATTAATTGAAATGATATATTAGATCATAACGATAAAACTATTGAAGAGTTATACAGTATTATTAAATTCAAGGTTAACCTTGAATTTAATAATCTAGAATAAAATTCATCACTAAAGTATAATGTATCTATATGTGTTGGAGAAGATACGGATCAATTTAACTTCAATAGCATAACAAGTTTTGTGTAGAATATGCTTAAATCTAAAACTATATTGATATTAGCGGCTGCATATTTGTATTATATTTAATACAAATATGCAGCCCATCATGCTATATGCATGAAGGGTATATAATATTATATAAATGCTCATATAATATTTTATCGTTTATTGAGTTTGTTAAATATAATATATTCTTTAAGATTTAATATATTTGAAATTTTAAGACTAAATGTACAGTTCATCTTTTTATATAGTTGTATCTGTATTCATTAGTAAATTTAGATATTATATATACTATAGTAATATTTTATTATTCATTTTAGTTAAATATAAATAATTCTTTATACGTATTTCCTATATTCATCTATAAATTTAAAAATTGAAATCGAAGGAATATTTAAAATTTTATCGATACATTTCAGTAATTTTGATATAGTGTTCATGAATTCAGATCCGAAATAGATTTTCAATCCTCTTTCTCCCTCTATTTTTGTGTCTGTAATAAATGTAAAATAGTTATATTTTAACTTTTCCAAATTATTACTATTAAAAATATCATTTTTATAGAGAAGAAAATGTATATTTTGTAAAATACCACAAATATGAATAGGCCTACTACATAATAGGAGAAGATACACTATAGAAATACTGTAATATCATACACGGATGGAAGGTAAAATGATCCAAAATTCCATATTTATTAAATCATAACAACATATTATAATAAACAAATTCAATAATATTTTGTAATTTTTATAAAATCAGAATACAAGAAAAATCTCTTTGGGATTTAAATTCATGAATACCAACACTACTGATAAAATGTGTCGATAAAAATTTAAATATTCGTATTTATAGCATTATTTTTCATATGCAAATGAATAAAATAATATTGATTTTATTTAAGATAAAGATTTCAATTTTATAGAATTATAAATTAAAGTATTAGCAATGTCGCTTAATAACATCTGTGATAAACGTGGAAAATATGGTTATTTGATTGACTTACTGATTCTATACTGCAGCCGTTAACGCTTTCGCAATTAAAATGAATATTGCAAACCATTTCAAATTACAGCTAAACTCCAAACATAATTTCTAATATTAATAACAAAAACCCGCAAAAAATGTCTTTTAAAAATACCATAATTTAGAAAAACTGCATACATTTCAAATGGAATCTAATTTAAAAATGTGCATTTAAATGAAAAATATATATATATTTTTACGATTAAAAGTTTTTTAAATTTTATTTTCATAATCATATGATAGTTTAAAAATTTTAAAAATATATAGGATGAACATAAAGTCTTTTTCTGATTTGAAACATTTTTTATACAATAACAATGACAGTTATGACATAGTTTTTTTATATTTTACTTCACTTCGAAAAGTTTTTTGCTATACAATAAATAATATTTATATAGTTTTGTCTACATTAGAACATTTTGATATGGTTACCCAAAAATAAACTTCTTATTATTTTATAATTGATATATATTATAAATATATATCAATTATTATTTATTAATT
>AYEL01054022.1:0-10481 GCA_000484575.1 Olivierus martensii
CCAGCCCGAGATGAAAGTTCGGGCGACGGTTTCGGCAGAGATGTCTTTAAAGGGAATAGCCTATGGCCAGCGTGTGTATCGGTCTATACAAGTGAGTAGATAGGAGTTTCCGTCTGATGGAGGAAGAGGTCCAACCAGGTCGAGGTGCACGTGTTCAAAGCGTTGCGATGGTAGATGGAATGGCTGAATAGGACTGTTGATATGATGGGTGATTTTGGATCGTTGGCATTTTATACATGCTCGAGTCCATTCGGTGACGTCTTTTTGTAATGACGGCCACACAAATCGTTCTTGAATTAGGCATTTAGTAGCACGGATTCCGGGGTGTGACATATTATGCAATGCTTCGAATATCTGTCGACGAAAGGTTGAAGGTAAAAATGGGCGGACTCTGTTGTTTTCTGTATCACAATATAGAGACAACGAAGGACTGATTTGTAACGGTTGTAGCTTAAGTGATGTTTTATTGTCAGTTAGTAAGGTTTTTAGTTCTGGGTCTTCTACTTGTGCCTTAGTGATTGCTGAGAATTCGGTCAGAGGTAGATTAATTTCGTTGATCCGTGAAAGTGTGTCTGCTACCACGTTGTCTGTGCCAGATACGTGTCGGATATCCGTACTGAACTGCGCTATAAAGTCTAGATGTCTGAGTTGTCTTGGAGAACATGACTCAGATTTCTTACGGAATGCGAATGTTAGAGGGCGATGGTCGGTAAATATGATGAAATCATGACCTTCTACGTGGTGACGGAAGTGCTTTATTGCAGAATATATGGCAAGTAACTCCCTGTCGTAAGTGCTGTAGTTCTTTTCCGTGGAAGTTAATTTGCGTGAAAAAAAAGCCATAGGAGAAGGACCCTTGTTAGTGTGTGATTGTAAGCATGCTCCGATGGCAATGTCGGAAGCATCTACCATGATGGATATCTTATTATCGGGTGAATAATAAGTTAGGATTGTTGCATTAACAAGGTCATCCTTACACTGCTGGAAGGAAGTTAGAGCAATGTCGTTCCACGGAATGAGTCGTTTGTCGTTCTTTTTTGAATCCTTCATAAATTCGTGGAGCGGTGCCTGGGTTCGTGCAGTGTTCAGTAGGAAGTGTCTGTAAAAATTTAACATTGCCAAAAAACAACGAAGGTCAGCGATTGTTTTGGGTTGGGGAATTCAGAGATGGCCTTGACCTTGTCGGGGAGTGGTTTAACACCTGTAGAGGTTATTAGGCATCCTAGGAATGAAACTGAAGGTTGGCCGAAGACACATTTGGCTGGATTGAGAGTTAAACTGTATTTTTCGAGTCAGGTAAAGACTTCCCTGAGATGACGGGTGTGTTCTTCCGGTCCTTTGATGCCACTAATATGTCATCAAAGTAGGGAACGCAGTAATCGAGGCCCGCTAAAGTACGATGGATGTACCTTTGAAATGTTTGGCCAGCGTTTCAGAGGCCAAACGGCATGTTTGGCCTCCGAAACGCTGAGGCTGAATGGAGTCGTAATGGCTGTTTTTGGTATGTCATCTGGGAATACAGGTATCTGATGGTATGCCCGTGTTAAATCTAATTTTGAAAATATGTTTTTATTTGCGAATAATTGTGTACAGTCTTGTATATGAGGGACTGGATATCTGTCAGGTACAGTGACAGCGTTTAGACGGCGATAGTCTCCGCAAGGGCGCCAGTCGCCATTCGTCTTCTTAACCATGTGAAGTGGGCTAGCCCAGGGGCTTTTTGATGGGCGTATGATGCCTTGTGCCATCATAAACTCAAATTCTTTTTTGCTGCGTTAAGTAAGTCAACAGACAAGCGTCTGGGTTTCGAATAAACGGGTGGACCAGTAGTTTCGATATGATGGAAAATTTTGTTACTTTTGTTTTGTTTTGCGAGCAAGGAGGGATTAGTTATTGACGGGAATTCGGCTAAAAGTCAGTGATAAGGCGTGTCGGCGGATAAGACTGAGATGTTAGTGAAAACTGCAGTCTCATTGCGGGTTTGACCACTGGACCTGAGTTTGGTTTCGGAGTCAATAAGGCAGTTATGTCGGACGTCGACAAGTAGGTTGAAATGTGTCAGGAAATCAACTCATATTATCGGTTGGGTCACATCAGCGACTATAAATGGCCAAGAAAAATTTCTACGTAAATTTAAATTCAGTGTTAGTAACTTCGTGCCGTAAGTAGGTATTTGTGTGCCATTAGCGGCGAACAGAACCAACCCATCGGGTTTGGTGCGATTAGAGAATCTTTTTGGAACGGTGGATACGTCGGCTCCAGTGTCAATAAGGAATTTGAGATTTGTAGAGGAATCGGCCATGAAAATTCTGTCGATGTGGCGGTCCCGCTTTTTGGCCACAAGAGGCCGCCCAATTAGTTTCCCGAGTTGGTTGTGGTTGATATGAACGAGCACGGTGGTCTACATTTTTTGGCTTTTTGCCGAATTTATTATGGTAGAAACATATATCGTCGTTATTTTTGTTACGGTTATGACCCGTATGAGATTTACTGCGTGATCTTTGGGTCTTTCTTGTAGGAGTGCCGGATTGTCTTGGGCGTGGTCTGTATGAGTCGTATACAATTGATCTTAACTCCCGCATTTCTTTAGTTAGTTCGGCGATTTGCTGGTGTAATGATGGAGTTGTAGTAGGGGCATTGACTTCTCGAATCTCAATGGGTGCAGAGAGTTCAACAATTTTATCGGCCAAGGTAGCTAACTGCGGCAATTTTTCGTATGAAGCAGCGAGTATAGCTTGTACGTTATGGGGTAGTCTAGCAAGCCAAAGAGATTTTAGCAGGTCATCGCTAAAATGGTCTCCGGCTAGGTCTCGCATGCGAGTTAGGAGGTATGACGGGCGTTGGTCACCTAACTCGAGGCCTTGCAGAAGAGTTCGAATTTTTGACGATTCACTCTCGGAATAAACCTCTATAAGTCGCTTTTTGAGAGTTGTGTATTTATCGTGTGATGGTGGTTTGAGGATTAAGTCATGGACGGAATGTAAGATGTCGGATTCGATTACAGCCACCACGTGACTAAATTTGGTTTCGTCCACCGTTATATTTGCGATGTTAAGTTGAGCCTCTAACTGCGCGAACCACAGGTCTGGCTTGTTTTTCCAAAACGGTGGCGGTTTCATTGCCACACGTGCTATTTCAGAATTGGTATTGTCGTCGTTGGTTTTGGTCATGATTTTGCACGTTGAGTTATTAGACAAAATTACAAGATGTTAGAATGATAGCACAGCTCAGTAGGATTAAAAAAAAATAATGGTACATACCTGTAGTAGTTTTCTGGAGGTATCAGTCACCGTTGTATTGTGAACAGATCGTTGAAGGAGTCGCCAAGTGGTTATGCGAAGGAAAGGTCCAATATTCGCAAATGGTTGTCGTTATTTTCTGAAATAACGGTACTTGCACGGAGAAACTGCAGTTAGGATCCTTTGCCGCGTTATTACGGTGGTCAAAAAAAGTTCGTTGAAGTGATGAAGTAGGATTGAGGAATTTGGTTCGTCAATGTCTCCGATCACGTCCGGCTCACCAATGTCGTGGTCCCGGATTTAGGACCTGAACTAACGAAATTGACGAAGACAAACCGTTATCTTATTAACTATTTATTATCACTTCTATTATTGAATTACATATTTACACTGTTGAATATACATCGAATCGATGACACGTGTTGAATAAAGTTCGATTTCAGTCCAGTCGGGAAGTTCGATGTTGCTCGATCGTCGTCCAGCCAAAAAAGTGAAGTAGGTAGGTCGAGTCACGGGGTTAAGTTGGTCTGGCGCATGCGTCCTTTAACCAGAAGGTAGAGCGCCATCTGGAGGACTTCCCAGGATGACATCGATGGTGGGGAAGTCGCTACAGTGTGGTTGTATTCATTAAACCTTCTGGTGCACACTGCAATAACATTCAACTTCTTTAAGGACTGTGTTGTGAGAAGTTCCTCATATTATGGACCCACAGTGTCATTTTAAGTGTCAATGTAATTATTGTATATAATTAATTTTAAGTGTAGTTTTAATTCTTTTTATCTTTAGATTTAGTTTTAGAATAACTTTGTTCTTGATCTATGGTTTTTGTTTACTTTTCTTGTTTGTTTATTTTACTATTTCCTTTTTGTTTTCATGTTCAAGTAACAGCACACTTTATTGTAGGGCCTTTTGTGTTCCTATTTCAGCAGTTTGCTGGGTTTTGCTTTAAGTCTTTGTTAAGGGTATTCCCATTGTTTTTGGCAGTGCTTTCATACCATGGCCTAGTTTCTCTAAACTAGATTTCTACTTGGGCTCTTGTCCTTGCTATTCCACACTTTAGCTTAGTTTTCATTTTGTTGGTGTGTCTGGTTGGACTGTGTTTAATAATCTCTCTACAGTACCTTGGCTTAGCTGTAATTCCCTGCTGGTCTTGTACTTTTTTCTTTTTTTTTTTTAATCCCCCTTTTTCTATCCTATTTATCTTTCTTCTTTCTTTGAGTGAATGTTGTTTGATTGTTTCCTGTATAAATCAGATTTTTAGAGCAAAACTGTTAGCTATGACCAATTGTAATAATAATTAATGACATATTTCAGATTCTTTATACAGTATGGTGTGTCTATCAATAAAATTTACAGATTTTTGTCTTTTTGAGCCCACTCTGGTAACCATCATATCTTTATTCTTCCAGAGTCTCTTAGTGCTGAAAGGTAGAGAGGGGCTCTAATACCCATCTGACTGTTCCCCATAGAAAAAAACAAAAGCACAATTTGAATCAGTGTGACTGAGCAAGCAAATTTTCAAAAAATGTTCCAATTTTTGACTATTCTGTGTATAAATCCTTCTTCAAAATTCTTTTCTTGGAAAAAATTTCTTTGCATATACATATGAGCAAAGAAACTTACACTGTAAATTTCTTATAATTATGGTGTAGAGTCAATAAGAATTGGAATAATAATATTGAATAAGATTTGAATTACAGGTATATATCCCACTATAATGTACTAATTGGGACAGGAAAAACTGTCTTAAGTGGAAATATGTCAAGTGAGTATAAAAATTACATTATAAAAGGCTTAGACAGTTACAGATGAAAGTTGACAATGTATTTTTAAACCTAATTTATGAAGAATCAAATATTCCTTAATTTTTTCACAAAGTATTACATCATTTTATTTCTATTTTAATTATTATTTAACTTTTAACATTAATAATTCACATTTATTCACTTCAGTCATAAAAATGCATCAATAATGGAAACAGCCATCTTTTTTCATGACAATAATTTGACTAAAGACTATAGTGCTAGATCAATATCCAAATAAATTTAACTGCATTGTTTGTTAAGATGTTATTTATCACAATTAAATTTCCCTTCCTTAAATTTTTCTTTTTTCCCCATTCTTGATTGATGAAACTATAAATATGGAAAATTATTTTAATTTTAATGTAAATCTAAAATAAAAATATTTCAAAAGTCAAAGTATAGGGCAAAAAATTACTACAATAAAATATTTTTTACTTTTTACCATGTCCATGTGAATAAAACCATGTTCTATTGTGAATAAAAAACTAAAAGTTAAAATCTGAAATGTTTCTTATTCTTTTCTGCTGTTAATATTTAAATAAAGTTTGCCTTATATTTTGGCTTTTGCAATATTCTTAATTTAGATTTACATGAAAATTAGAATAATTTTTCATATTCTTAGTTTCATCAATCAAGTACAGGTACTCCTCACTTAAAGACCTACCTCTTTAACGAGGCTACCTCGAACTTACGTCCGAGCTTAAGACTATTTTTTTTTTATTGACTATTTTTTTGCTCATACGCATCGCTTGCAACTTTTGTTTGTAATTTCCCCGCACTCGTAGTTCCAAGAAAACTGAAGAAAAATACTGTACTTTGTGCATAATTAAGATATAAATTTTAATTTGAATTTGTGTTTCCAATATTTTAAATATAGGATATGTTTTTCGCTTACCGACCAATTCGTTCTATGACCGAGTCGTGAGAACGAAATCCAGTCATTAAGTGAGAAGTACCTGTATGAGGAAAAAATGGAAAAATTACATAATTGAATTAGTAAATTGATCTCATATTAGAATTGAATAAATATTGTACAGACATACTATTTTTGTTAATTATAATCAAATTAAAATAAGAAATATATAGGCCTAATATCACTGTGTAAAACTTTGGTAAAAATTGTTATTTTATATTAATTTAAACTGCAAAATTTTTAAGCAGATAACTGCATCATTATATAATGATGTTTTAATGATTCAATTATTTGCTGAGAAGTTTAGTGAAATTAATATAAAACAACTATTGTTCTTCAGAATTTTTGCTATAATAATTATTATTAATTATTTTATATTTTATTTGATTAAAGTTAACAAATACTGTACTATTTCTGCAATTCTAATACATTTTTGATTTATTCAAGTAATTCTCTTTTCTATATTTTTTTTTTATTGAAGGAACTATGGACATGGAAAATTATTCAAATTTTATTGTAAATCTAGAATAAAAATAATATAAAAACTCAATTATAAAGCAAAGTTTATTTAAGTTATTAACAATACAAAAAATAAAAATCACTTCATATTTCAACTTCTAAAATAAAAATTGATACTCCATATCAGAAGTCTGCCAACTTGATTACAATTCTGATATACTAAGTATGTAGATTTACAATGGAATTTTTTGTAATACTATTTGATTTTTCTATATATTATAAAATGCTATTTTAAATTATTATTGATATTTATTAAAAACAATTTTTTTTGTTTAAAGAAGTTAATCTGACCAAATTTTCCTCAACAATAAACAGGCATTTCATAAATTATAAGCAGTATAGAATTTTTATTGTTTATTTAATGCTAAAATAATGTATAGATAAAGTATTAATTCTTATTTTACTTTTATATAACTTTAAAATTATTTTTTAATGTGTTTTGTATAAATATGCACTGTTGTTAAAAAAATATGTTAACGATTACCATATTGGGGATTGCTATATAATGTAGGCATGGTGATCTCTGATATTTCTAATAAATAATAATAAATGCATAATAATCATTATATTTCCTAATAAAATAGCAAATATCAATGATTATTATACACTTATCTAGTTCTCAAAATATGTGCTGCTGATAGTAATGGATGCATTTTCTATTTCATTAATTGCAGTGAAATTTTTTTTGAACGTTTTGTTTTCACTTTCTTATATCTTATCTTATTATTTGAATATGTTGTATGCTTTGAATAATGATTGCATTGTATTAATCCCAATTATTCCATATTGCAATTAATATAACAATGATTTGTTTTTTTAAAATAGACAATGAAAATTTATTTTTATATCAATCATAAACCCATCTGGGTTTCAAAATAGTTATAAAAAGTGAAAAATATCATGAAACATAGTAACTTGTATTGCATATTAAAGAAAAAGTAAATTTTGTTATGATAAAATATAATAACAAAATTGCATCCAGCATATTCTGTAATGCATAGCATCTTTCATTTTAGATCTCATTGTATTATCAGTTTCAGAATAGTGGAAATTTTTAGATTTTGCATCCGTACATTAGATCCGGATGGGTAGCAAAATTGATTATACATTATATGAAAATATGTTAACTATATGAGTGTGCATTAAGCAAGGTATACATTATATTTTATTTTGAAATATTTTTTATCATCTTATGCCTGCATTTTTAAGATAGATTTATTTACTAAAATGTATACATTGTTAATAATGTATTTAAATTTTTTAAGTGATTAATACATTATTGTTGTTTTAATTTTTAATGAATCAAGTAAAAAAGTAAAAATTACAACATATTAATAATAGAAAAACTTTTCCCATAGTTATTAGTAGGAAATTATGATAGCAACAGTTCAGTTCATCATATGTTAGAAATGCCTTTTGAAGCACAATATATAAGAATACAGCCAAATACTTGGATAGGACAAATAGCATTACGAGCAGAACTTTTAGGTTGTTCTGAAGAAGCAGGTAAATCAAATAAACTGAATTTAAATATAATAAGATACTTTTAATCTGAATTATTTTATTTTGCTAATTGATTACATTTTGCAGATTTTCTTCTAATTATGAACATCCATAAACTATATCACTTTGTTAGGAGAGGGAGAATGTCATAGAGTTGTGATGACATGAGAGATAGAGAGTCAATGCAAATTATGACATCACACTGTAAAACTCTATTTATAGACATTTTTTATAAAATATAAGATGTTTATGTTTTATTGTTAAAAAACAAAGACCATAATGTAAAATATTTGGAGATACAATCTTCATAAAATTTAAGACATATATCTAGTTCTAAGACATTTATATTAAGTTGTTTGAAAGTTTATTTAGAAGTTAAAGACATGGTAGAGTAGAAACTGCTTATTCTCAGTCTATTTTTAGTAAATTAAGACAAAAACTAGCACTTACTAGCAGGTAAGAATGATTTATTTAAGAGTAACAAATGATTTGTATTGTTCCAATTCCTGTAATCTGAACATGGTAAATAGCCAAAAACATTTGTTACTCTTAAATAAATCATTCTTAACTGCTAGTAAGTGGAAGTTAAAGAATATGTATAACAACATACCAGTGCAAAGTAATTCCCATTTTCTACTATTTTATATATTTATCACCCTATATACTTGTGTATAGGTCAATCCATATATAAGCTTATCCTCTTATTTTAGAGTTTAAAAATTGATAAAATGTGAAAAACAATTATAAATCAATCCCCCAATTTTCAAGTGTTAAAACAATAAGACAATCATTGAAATAATTTGATATTTTTTTATAATTTAAAAAATTTTCAAAACATAGTTCATTAACAATACTATTAAACTGCTTCAACTAAGACTACTTAAATAAATGAAAACACAGCACTTATTGCAGTAAAGTATTTAAACTAAATTTATTAGCTTAGTACAAGCGAATATTTTTGATGTGCTAAACATCCTCTTCAGGCGGTCTTTGCGTGCCTGAAGAGGATGTGTAGCACATCGAAAACGTTCGTAAAGACATTAATAGAACCGAGACACTAGTAGTAGTAGTAGTAGTAGTAGAATAGGGAGGGGCCTATTTCAGCCCAAGCACCGCGACCAACATTGGTCTATTGTACACCCCCAATCAATTCATCCCAGAAGAAATGCTAACCTTGCTTGCTCTATGTCCCTTTTGTGCTCCACCAAACATTTCACAATTGATCTCGAAGTGACCCCGATATACGCAGAAACTTCCTTCGTACTATTAATTCTTAACTGGTATCCTGTTAATGTCTTTGCGTTCCTGAAGAGGATGTGTAGCACATCGAAAACGTTCGCTTGTATTTACCTGAAGAGGATGTGTAGCACATCGAAAACGTTCGCTTGTATTTAAGCTAATAAATTTAGTTTGATACTTTACTGCAAGAAGTGCTGTGTTTCCTTTATTTAAGTAGTTTATAGTTCATTATTAAAATAATGGAAAAAATGCTGAATGAAAACAGGATGTAATCTTGTCAGGCCACAACTACTCACGTTCTCCACAATATGATTTTATTGAAGTGTTTATTTGGCAAAAAATATCAAAGAATTATTAAAAGATTCTAGCATTTCCAAATCTCAATAAAAATATTTAACAAAGTTTAAATGATAAAAAATAAGATTCAAAACATGCAATGGAAATTTCACTGCAAATGATAGGATGGAAAGTTGACCAGTACATATGCAATCATTGATTGCATATGTACTGGTTACATATGCAAGTTGAAGTACAAATCTGATGTCTGAAATCAATTGCTGAATAATCATTCTGTATTTTCTAAATAATCAGAAGTATCAAAAATATATGAAAATGCACAAATTCTTAATCAGAAACATTGGAAATTGATATATTTACAACAGTTCAATAACAGCATTTTCTTGAAGTATTTTGATATGATATATTTACATTTAATATTATTTGTTGATATATAAATTAGCAACAGCAATGTTTATTCAATCCACATATTTTTTAATAATAAAACTGAAGAGAAATAGGCAAATTTAGATATAAATAAGATGCATCTAACTGCTATTATAAGACATGCTGCTAGCACAAGGAAGATGCAATACAACTGCTTTATATATTTTTAATTTTATTTGTGCAGTATCCAATATTTAAATGTCAACAAAAAGTTGAAAATTGAAATAATATAGTACCTACAAAATGTACTGTTCTGGAAATATAAAAATATTTTTAATATTTGAAATGCATTTAGCTGATTAGTCAGCCATCTTCAGCACAAAAAGTACAATACAGAACTATAATACTAAGCTTCATTAGGAACTACCTATGCTACAGTTTAAAATTCAAAAAATTTAAATATAATTCTTGTTGTTAAAATATTTAGGTTCATAGATAAACTTACGGCATAAATATGAATGAAAAATTTTACATTAATACATATAATAAGCAGGCTATATATATATATATATATATATATGTATGTGTGTGTATGTGTGT